>JACXGI010006741.1:0-40580 GCA_016801175.1 Esox masquinongy
TAACATTGGCCACCAGAGACCCAACACATACAGCATCACCCCATGGAACTCAAATTGTCCAGAGACAATAGCTTAATAAATTATCAAAACGACTGCTACATATCAACTACCATTGCAACAAACACCTACAATATATACATACATAATCTACATTATTTACAAATATTGCCACATTTCTATGAATTAAAATACACTTTGGTTTTATAATATCAGCGCCACCATGGCACATAGATAGAGGGACTGAAGAGAGCTGGGCATTATATTTTTAAATGTTTCATACCTTTGCCACCTGACCCACCCATGCAAACACCACAGCAGAGAACAGGACTCATGACTTCACTGCATAAGGACAAAAGGGAAGACCGTAGGCTGAATTTTAAGGTTAACATACTGGGACAATGGCAGTGTTTTTCACACTGTGCCACAGTCAATTTGTACACACACACCAATGTAAATGTTGGGAAACAATAGCTCAAGGTTGAAATAGCAATGTTAAAAAAGAAAAGGGATGTTTATAAGGTTTCTCTTATTTTTCAGTAAGCTATATAGTACCATTTAAAGACGAACAGTTACCAAGCCTACAGTAGCATTGTCATCACATCATAAATAATGTTGCACTGATAATAAAGAAGCTATTATGGTAATTGTGGCATCTGGCAAAATAAAAGACCTAAACAAAAGTTGTTTGCTTCCCGTTCCATGGAAATGGAATACATTGTTAAAAGCAGAAATACAAAAGGCGGGTTTGGTCCGCAGGCAGTGAGGTGTTGCTGATTGATGCTGTGGCACAGAAAGGCCACTCATTCTTATGGGAGAGAGCATTGTCCTGCCACCCTACAATGCTAGGTAGGCTACACAGATTTCTAAATGAGCTGAGGAGACAGAAAAACACAGAAAACCACTAAAACAACTAGATGTGTTGCAGCAGCGAGACAAGGCCCTCTACGCAGTTGCCTGACAACTCCAACTCCAAATCTTTCACTGACATCTTTTAGCCTGAGACTCCAATTGTAATCATTCGAAATAACAGGTATTATAAAGCCATAAGGGACTCTAAAGGAACACAGATTAAAGCCAACAACACATTGACAACGTTTTGCTTCACTTGTGGGTGTTCTGGCCCAAACCATCAGCTTCTGGGAGCAATCAGTTGGAATCCATTGTGAGAGAGTGACCTGGCATTACATGTGGGCTAGTTGATAACTGCAGACCCCTCCCCCAGCTGGAGGGGATTGAGACAGCCCAGGAGTAATCACACACAAGGAACTTTATGAACACAGGAATCATGTACATGGGGATGATGTACAAAGCAATGGTTTCTATTTATGCATCCAATCCACATCTCAATTCACATTCTCAGACTGGCAAAACTACCGGCAGTCACGCAGTAAAATCTTCAAAATTGTAGCATTTATTTTTGTGCTCAACCCCCACCTCAGGGACCTCCAGTATTTATTTTATCTATTCCAGAGCTAGCACACCTGATGAAACCTTAATCAGTCAATCAGGTGTGGCTGTTCAGGGCTTCAACAAAGTGAAATGTCTCAGGATCCCTGAAAGTGGTTGAAGACCTAGGCATCAGAACAGTGGAAATAAAATACTATTTATTCAGCATCTTCTGAATGATCTAACATTAAAATTGCCAATTTGTCTGCAATTAATTATATATCAACAAAATCACATCAAATGAAACAGTTGCATCATTTAGCAATGACAAAAAAAAATTATAAAAACTCAACCCTTGCAAGCATATGAACATATATACAGTACCAGAACCTAACTTCCAACCATTTAACTTAAACACCACACAAAAAGCAGGAGGCAAAATACGAGAGCCCAAAATGTTTTAATCAGTAGATTAAATGTTACGTAAAATTTGAGCACAAAGTCACTTGTCTCCCGAGAACCAGCCCTAATCCTGGTAGATGAAACACTACGGTGATTAGTTCTCTCCTGGGTCCACTTTCCTTAGATGAACAATCCTTTAGAGATCAGTGAAGTGCAGTGTAAAAGATGAAACTCCTCTGCAGTGACGTCAGATAGAGGCCTAAAGAAAAGTGTTGCAGAAAGGCTGTGTTGCAGTTTTTTCAGTGAACAGAGGAGAAATTAGAGAGATTAGGGATGGATTGCCAGATAGAGAAAGTGGGGAGAGGGAGTGAAAAGCAGATGGTATAGGGATGAGCGGGTGATAAAACCACAAAAGAAATCCTCGGAGCACAATAACTACTTTCACACACTCTATTCCGAAGACTCATTCTGCAGCCTTCGGACAAGCCTCCAGAAAATAAAACAAGATCCTTTGCTGTCAGTAAAATGAAAAGCATCCAATGTAGATTACAGGTCTCACACTCACAGCTGACTGTGGACTCATATCTCTGTTCACCCCTCTTGACTGTCTGTCTGATGAGCCACTTGCGTCATTAGGCTGAAGACAAACAGACTAAATCAAAATATTTTAGGGCTTACTGCTGCACAGTAATAAGCCAGAGGCTTAATACAATTGTGTCAGTCATCAGAAATACTTACAACAAATAAAAACATCAGAAAATAATTATTAGCAGCATTTATTATAATTTGTATGATCTTCACACTCCACAGCCCTCTACAAGGTGGGGGCATTTCAGTGACTATTATTTCTCAGCATTAGTATATACGTAACCTGCTCCTTAAAAAGGCTGTCAGAGGTTGTTACAATGACACACAGCCCTGTCGCCTGATGCTCAGTTATCAAGCAGGACTGATACAATGTCAAGTGTGCTTTACACCACATGATGCAGAACCGACTGGTAGCTCAATTTTAGAACATCATCGGTGAGGAATTTTAAAGGAACAGGTACTGTTCAGCTTTCAGCACATGGTGACCGTATCTTGCAGTGCCTTACCATTTCAGATAGCAAAAGTCAACCGCCAGCTAGTGACAGACACCAACGTGCCACTTACTATTTCCATTAAGTAATGTGATTACTGCTCTCCTATCAGCAAGGTGGTGGATAGAATTTCAGCAAAACTTTACTTCCTGGTAGCAGCCATAGCTCAATGAGCCCTGGTGTACCTATTCACACGCAAAATAGGGGTGCAACGGTACGCCTAATCCACGGTACGGCATGTACTGCAGTTTCAGGGTCACGGTTAGGTCAACCGCAAAAAATTACTGACTATCGTAACGTCCCTCGAGCACCGTAAGCTCGGTTTGTACTTGTCAGTAGATGAACGTAGACGGATCTGCGAAGCGCCACAGAGAATGGGGTTTTGGGTAACCATAGCTCGTAGAGGAACTTTTTGTGAACACCAAATTCTTAAAAGGGGCAATTTTATACTTTATTTCTAGCATAGAAATAAGCGAAAATTTCTATGCTAAATAGAAATAAGTAGAAATTTGCAGTTAATGTTTTAATTTGCAGTTAATGTTTTCATTTTAATATCTTTCTACAAAATGAATCAGAGTGACTGATATATTCCCCATTTAAACTTTCTCGCCAGACCGTCTATCAGTTTACAATTACTTGCAATCTTATCTTGTGAACTTATTCTCACTTTAGACATTTGCGGTACTATACTTCCAACTCTATACCACGCTGGACTAGCTAGCACTATACCGAGTGCTAGCTAAGGGAAGACGAGGAGACAACTTGTGTCATTGTTCAGAGACAGGACTCTCCAAAGTGCCCCTTTAACAATGTGTTGTGAGTATTCTGGGATGCTGGGCGGCAAACAAATGCTGATTGAACGAGAAGTTCATATCTGTTAGTACACGGAATGATAAACCACAAAAAGCTATCCACCATTTAACTGATTTACAGTCAAAGCATGCAGAGCTATATCCTCTCTCAACACATTCACTAACTTTCTCTTATCCATTTGTCTGCACACAACAATGCAATGAGCAGCACTAAGTGTCTTTGTATACAACTTTTCAGTTCCAGCTTCTTCCTTATGTGTAGATTCTGGCTTAATAAAAATGACACTGCCCTCCAGTGCATGTGTTAGTTTTTCGTGCAAGTAATGTTGGCAAGCACCTCTGTGAAAGTCTGTGAACGAGACCCGCTCATGCCCGCACAGACGTTGTTGCTTAACTATGTAAAGCCCTTAACAAGGTGCTGAAAACCTCTATTCTCAATCACACAGTATGGACGCATATATGAGCACTCATTGCTCTTGTCAATTCTTTAGCCTGATTAGACTGATGCTGAGGGCTGCTTGAATGCACGGGGGTGATGAAGTTAAGTTTCTTTAAGTTCCCACACTGCCCTGGGGATATTGGTTATTGGTACTGGAAAATGTTGGAATAAA
This sequence comes from Esox masquinongy, assembly GCA_016801175.1. Classification (NCBI taxonomy): domain Eukaryota; kingdom Metazoa; phylum Chordata; class Actinopteri; order Esociformes; family Esocidae; genus Esox; species Esox masquinongy. The sequence continues at coordinate 4,291 of JACXGI010006741.1, forward strand.
TGTCTCAACATATCTGTAGGTGTTGAATTAGCTGCATAGGTAACTTTCGTCATCCTTTGGCGACATTAGAGTTATGTTTTAACAGCAATTCTAACCACTCACTATTTAAGTCTACGGGAAAGCCAAAATGCTGCCAAACCAGAGATTTAAACTTGAGCTAGAATATTCTACAGTGTTGGTTTCCATTTGTTTTGTACTAGAACCAAACGACCCTGGTCTGAACTGTGCCATACCTTCTTAACAGAGCAATATGGGAGACGCCTACACCGGCGGAATTAGGGGGCGGGCCACAACGCATTTGCCCCATCTGAAATCCGATTGGCCCCTTTGAGTGCCCCTCCCGTCACTGCAAAATATAACACTATTTCAAATTTCTAATTAAAACTTTGTTTAACAATACGTAATGTACCTCACTGTCCGGAGATCCCCAAAAAATAAAAAGTTCAAACTTTATAATACCACACCAGTGGCTGAAGATGAGTTATAAATTGAACACACCAATATTTCTGTTGCGTCCTGACTATTAAAAGTTCCCCACTCCACACGTTGTGCCCTGAATCAGAGATGTAGCACAAGTTGATGCTTTTTTTTCTTAAATGCTAATGCAATGAACTGTATTCCTGCTAAGACGTTGACCAAGCTAATTAATGGAGACAGCTAACATTGACCTGACGTATCAGTGCAGCATGCTTAAGCGTGTGTGTGTGTGTGTCTGTAAATCCATCATGCATAAATGGTGTGAGTCAACTACAACTGATTTTGAAACTCCATTTAGGCCAACTTTCAGAATCAAAAGTGGATGGTCCAGACATTTTAGAAACAGGAGATGGACTAGCCTCACCTCAATATCTTCCCCAGAAAACTCCAGGGAACGGGGGAGGGCATTTATTGCTTGATGGTACAGAGACAATCCCTGGTTAAAGTAGTAGTAAGAAAATGTTTTCTTGTTAAGCATGCAATTTAATTCAATTGCATTTACTTCAATCATAGCTTTAAAAGCCATATCACTCACAAAAAAACCTGCCACTGGAACCCTTCTTGCAGATGTTGGCCCCTCTAATAATTACCGTCCCCATACGGCTCCACCATCTCGAAAATCATAGAATGGGCACTGCATGCCAACAGATGGACCCCATTTAGGCCTTTCACTGGAGGCCCTCCCACCATGTTGAGTCATGGATCTGAGTAGGCGTCATCCCAGTGGGTCAACTTGTGACTTTGGAGCAAGCCTTGACATCTGAACTCCCCCTATCTCACAGCCACACAGTCTCCTAAATATGAACGTCCACCTATAGACGTTAGTATGAGGAGAGTCCGTGTGTGTTGACGTATTTTAATATAAATTCTGAGATTCTGTCGGTGTTGATGACGTCAGCTCCCAAATGCGGATATACGTGGAGAGAAGCGCTGCACTACATACAAAGCTTATTAAGGGTTAAGGTTTGCTAATACTCCATATTACTGGCACCTTCTAGAAGTACAGTATTTAGAAACAATTAGATTTCAAGCAGGTGATTATCAAAATATGAACATCACTCATTCAACCAGTTTGAATAGAGAAAAGGATTTATTCTTCTGTTTTGTATCACTGTGTGTAGCATAATGTAGCAAGCATGGAGAAAAGAAAACAAGAGAATTGTCTGAGGAGGTCAGACAAGATTATGGCCAAGCATGGATACTCTCAAGGCTACAAGTCCAACTTGAGACCTTGACAGTTAAGGCCAATGCCACTGTAGCCAACGTCCCTGGATGTGGCTACAAGAGAACTTGATGGAAGATCACAGTGAAGGAGTGTGAATGGTGGAGGAAGCACATTGATCAACTGCCACAGGTTCAAGCTGACCTTCAGACATAAGGTTTGACAGTTTTAACTAGCGCCATCTGTCACTAACTTAATCAAAAGGGTTGTATGCTAGGATACCCAGGACAACCTAGTGCTGAGAGAAAAATGTAATAAATCCTGAATGGCATTTACCAAAAGACACCACATGTCATAACCCTTCTGGGACAATCTCCTGTGGACAGATGACGCCAAGTTAGAGGTTTTTGGTAAAGCACACCATCTCCATGTTTACAGAAAACAAAATGAAACCTTAAAAGAAAAGAACACCTGCCCCACAGCTAAACTTCGCAGAGGTTTAGTTATGTTTTAGGGTCGCTTTGCTGCCTTTGGAACTGGGTGCCTTGAAATTGAGAATGGCACCATTCACACTTTCCAAACCCCAGCAACTCATTCAGAATTCAGGGGCCCATCTGGTGTTCAACCTTTCCATGTTTTCCCATGTCACCCCACTTCTTCACACTCTATACTGGCTTCCAGTTGAAGCTGGAATCCACTTCAAGGCTATGGTCCTACACTAAGTTTGTTAGTTCAGTTACCTCCGGGCTCTTGGCTGTCCCACCCCTTTGGGGCAGTTCCTGATTCACAGAGTCAAAACTCTTCTGACCTGGCATCTCAATGGTGGAACCAGCTTCCCTTGTAGGCTAGGATAGCAGTCTCTACCCATCTTCAAAAACATCTGAAAACTCACCTTTTCATAGAGTACTTAAAACAGTTCCACTGACACAATGTCTGTCTGTTGCCTTTTGTTTAATTTTATGTTTATTATTTGTATGGTCTTCTTTCCAGTACTGAACTCAGCCAATAAATAATTCATTGATTAGAATGCACTTCGTACTAAACTGCTTGGTTGTTCCACCCATCTTTTTTAAAATGAATGCACTTAAAATGAATGAATGCCTGTTAAATGACTAAAATATAAACCATGAAATTAGGAGAATACCAAGCAATTTGGAGTGAAATGCTGAAACCAGTTTCAGAAAGCTGGGTTTCAGGCAAAGATCATGGGTCATCCAGCAAGAAAATTGCCCCAATACACTTCAAAAAACCACCATGAATGATTCAAGACTAAACACTGGACTTTTTTGAAGTTGCCAGAAATTATTCCAGATCTAAACCCTATTGAAAACCAGTGCACAGCAGTTGGGAGGCACCCTTCAAATCTGGGAGAATGGGAGCACTTTGCACAAGAACAGTGGGCCAAACTGCCAGTATAAAGGTGCAGGAAGCTCTGCATCCATCATGATTATAGGAAGCACTTGGCATTTATTTTGGCCACAGGCTTGTGTGATTGACGTCGGGTGTGAATTTTGTCAATTAAATTTCAGTTTGTCTAATTTCAAAGGATATTAGGCTCTGAATTAAAAAAAATTAAATGGTCCAAAGTACTTTTCAGCTTAATTTTATAGACATGTTTTGAAGAGGGTGTGCAAGGTTGTCGATACTGTGAAAGTACGAACTTAGAGCACAAATACATAATTAAGAATGATATCATTATACATAAAACATGACATCTGTTCAATGCAAATACGTGTCTTTATTCAAGGTAGGCTATAGCAGTCAGTGACTGCGCGAACCTTGCATAATAAACTTAAACAGCCCCGTCCTGTTAAAATATACGAAAAACTGTTTAATTTACATGGCATCAAGTAAGTTATAGGTCATAATCGTCGTAGATAATCGGATAGATGATGCCGTACAAGCAAAAAAAATGCACTCGGAATTAAAACCCATTGCACGTAGCATACAAGTAACAATTCTAACCGTATATTGTGTCAATATGCAAGGGCAATGAGGATAGGCTACTATATGACAAAATAGACATTAATTTGATTGAAATTACTATTTAACTTTGAGGACATTGGCCAAGATTTTACTATTCAATGTACGGTTATTACTCCTGCGCGTTACTGCATTGCAACAACTAAGCAAATGTTTCTTGCGGGAGGCGTGTGTAGGTGTGAAATAACTCTAAAATCATTTGTGTTTTCAGTTAGCTTCATAATGAGCAATTACTGATAGGACAATTGGGCACTGCACGTCTAGCTATTTGATATGCAAGAAGACAACAACCACAGTACTGCAGTATCATTTGCTATAGGACCTATGTGGAATATTTTGTGCAAGAACATTTTAAACACCAAATAACCAAAGGAAAAGCATCCGAATAGAAAGTTCGCTGGACATAGTTTGAGAAAAAGTTAACCTTGTCTATTTAATTACATTTTTCCATAATCGTCAATTCAGTTTATTAGACCGATCAATTACTCACCTCATGATGATTCTATCACAGGCTTAAAATAGTCTCTTCGTCCAAAGGCTTCAAATATATTATTTGATTGATGACTTATTTTGCAATAGTTTTCAAAAAGTTCGCACTTGAATATGCCACAAAAGAATATCAATGGAACGCGGCGGGATGAAAGAGGTTCACAGCTAGGCTACATCCAGTAAAGTAAAAAAAATAAAAATGAAAATGTAAAAAAAAACGTTATCTTACATGATCTAGTGCATCGCGCCACCGTTTATTATATTCTAATGAAAGAAAAGAAGAGAAAAGTCAATGGTTTCGCTGCTGAGACTCCAGTCGTTTCATGTAGCGGCAACGTGCCGCTGGGATACCAGTCTCTTTACTGCTACAACATTGACGCAAAGCTTTTCTCAACTACGTGAGGTACGTTCAGACGTACAAAAAATGAGTAGCCACGCCCCCTTGAAATTCATAAACCAAACGCAGAGATGTGCAAGTGCCAGCTTGCGAAATCGGGTTTTTTTTGTATATTACTGTACATTTACGGGGGGCTGTAATGTAAGCAAAATCGTTGAGCGATTATGTATTTATAACCGGCGCTAAATGTAATTTTTATTCAAACATCATGCCTGTGTTCGCTACCTTGACACACTCGCTGTAATTGAAAAAGGTGGCGGAATATGATCAGGATAGGCATTTCTCTTGTGATTTTATTAGAATCTTAGTGCTTTTAAAAAAAATGTGTGTATATGTGGTTGTTGCGGTGATAGAGGTCATAGAAGAGCCCATCGCCACATAATATTCTGCCACAGGTGGCCAGACCGTGTGACTTGTGGCTAGGTTAAATAAGGCAGACAGGCCTGTCACAGTCATCCATCAATCTGATCTATATATTGCGGTGTGGGAAAAAAAATATGCAACAGTGATGTCATCATAACTAAAACTGGACACTAGTGACATATTTGACTTGTTAGTAGCCAATGAGACATGAGTAATGTTAATGCTGCATATTAATAGAATATGTGATATTTTTTTCAGATGTGTCACATATGCCTAACGCCCTATAAAAAGGGTAAAGACTAGGCAACATCTTGTTAAGGAAATTACATATTTATTCTACGTCATTAAATTCAGAGGTGTAAAAATAATTTGTAGAATTAAATAGTAAATAATATGTTTTACATTTTTTAAATAATAATCAAACATGTCAGAATACTCTAGTCCCACCCCTATGGGAGGGAAGCTCCCGCTCAGCCCATTCGAAGCTCTTCTCTGACCTAACACCCCAATGGTTGTAGCAGGCACAGCAGAGTACATTTTAAAATAGTATCTAAATTCACTACTGTTCCATTAACCTTCTGAGTGCGTTTTTGCACTCTTGAAAATAAAGTCTTACTGCCATCTACTGGCTGATTTGTGAAGACATTGGATTTTCATCAAATGTCAATTAATTACGCATTGGCGTTGGTATCTTTTGTTTATAGTTCACGTAGGGAGTTTATCAGCGTTTATGTTTTATTCTTTTTGATTTGTATTAACTATGAAAAATTAAGTGTCTTTAATGTGGCCAAAAATTTGCCAGATTAGGAAGAGCAGCTTTGTTGCCTTGTCATTTTCTCAGCACTGTGCAGATAGCGTGTCTTTTCATGTAAACCAGGTCTGCCTATGGCATCCTCTCTCGAAAGCAAGGCAATGCTCACTTAGTCTCTACAAAGCGAAACTTTTTCTTATTTCTGGGTCAGCTACAGTGGCCTGGCATTCTGCCATGGTATTGTCTCTGTTTAAGGCAAACATACCAATTTGCTCTGGTTTTTTTTGCCTGATTATTTGCAGTGTGTGAAATAGTTTTCTTTTTGGGTACTCATTATTTGGTTCGGTCTAACTGTGTAGCCCACCTGGGACTCTATGGGGCCTGTTTGAGTTTGAGAAGAACCCCAAAACCAGCTGGCTTAGAAGGCTCTTGTCTAGGTTATTCTTTCTGTAAACTGAGGGCTTTGTTATGGAAGGTTTGAGAATCTATATATTTTAGGTGGGTGTAAAATGTAATCTTTCCTGGTTTTTGATTAGGAATCCTAATTCTGCTGTGCATGCATTATTTGGGCCTTGAACTAACCTAAACTGCATTGTGTTTTGGTATAATTGAAGTACATTTATTTCCAATCCAACAATGCATGTGCCTTGAGGAACTGCTTTGCAGAGGCAGTTGCATTGTGTTCTGTGTGGTGTAAGCAACATTTGCATCAAATTATAGCCGCAAATGACTTAATCGAAAGAGTAGCCGCTAGTGAATGTTAAACTCATGTTGCCCGTCAAGGTGCCGAAGGTGGTTCCTTGGTTGGGGACAGTTCCACCAGATCAGTGGTGAACAGTTCCTATTTCACTTCCGAGTCCAGATGAGTGAGATGGGCACAGAAGATTTTCTAGTGCCCTTGCAAAATGAATTAATATAAATGTTGAAAAGCTGAATCCCTTTCTCACCCCTGGCACTTAAATAAATCTGCGTGTTTATTGCCATTTTAACTGCACGCTAATGGTTTGGGTAGATTTATTTCATGATAGTACAAAATGCTTCGCTTAAATAGCGCTTGCGTGGTGTTATCATCTTTAATAGCAGTTTATCCATTCATCCATCCACTCACGTATTGTCTCCGGGTGAGTATTACGTCTCGTACACTTGTATAATCTTTGCTACAATTACGACATTCCTTGAACGCCCTAGTATTGTGCTCTGTGATTGGTAATCACAGCTCTCGTCCAATCGCAGACGTTGGTATATACCGGTCCTTTCTACCTGGTGGTACGCTGATGTGGTTTTTACGAAGTTAGCAAAGCCTAAAGACTGATTTAAACATTTTTCTCTTATATTTTAAATCTTATTCACAAGTATTATGCCTTATTATCAAACATGGGAAGAGTTTGCACGAGCAGCAGAAAAACTATATTTGACAGATCCAATGAAGGTACAGTACCTACGATATTTTCTGTTGAATGTAGGCATGAAATCTTGCTTGCTAGCTGCTTTTTATATTGAAGAAGGTATCTAGCTAACTGTAGTTAGCTAACATAATTTCTTCCGAAATGGTTATTTCACAGTACAAGCAGTTGTGATGGCCCATTATAACCATCACTACTAAGAGTGATAAAAAGTCTAGAAAAGTAGGATAACGTTAGCTAACACGTTGCTGTTTTCAAGCAATAACGTAACTTGAAGCCAGCTGTTAGCAGGTCTATAGTACAGCAGTAGTGAACGTCTAGACGAAAGAGTTGCAGTGCTGGTGCTGATAAGGGTAACTGGTGGCAAAAAGCTGGTATTTTATGCAGCCCGTAGTGTTATTTTAATAGAAAATAACACTACAGGCTGCATAATATACCAGCCCTAGTTACGTGTGAACTTAAGAGTTTTAGATTATTTTTAATACAACGAATAAGCTTCATTTTCAGTTATCTTTGTTGTAAACAAGCTGGTCTAGCTACAAGTTTATTTTCTTCTCTCCTTTTGATACAGGTCAGGGTCGTTCTTAAATACAGACACTGTGATGGTAACCTTTGCATTAAAGTCACTGATGATGCAGTGGTAAGTTCAAGAAAAGACAATTTTCTCCCTTTGATCAGAATGTGTATTTCTGTTGGCATTTTACATTCAATGACGTTCAATGAAGTTTCTTGCAAGATTTTGAACTATTATATTATCCTGTATTCCACTAATTTTGTTCCATTGCAGTGTTTACAATACAAGACGGACCAGGCCCAGGATGTGAAAAAGATTGAGAAACTGCATGGCAAACTGATGAGGCTTATGGTGTCCAAGGAAAGTGGAGCCATGGAAACGGACTGAAATTTTTACTGTTAGTTGTGTTAACTCTTCTTTGAGTCTGGACTGTGCTGTGTCAGTGGCACAAACAATGGAACAGAAGGGAACTGGAACGAGACATTGGATCATGAGAGCGGGAATGGATGGGATAGGTTGGAGGAATTTGGAAGGTTGGTGGGAATCAAAAATGAAATGGAGAGCATAACTGTTGCTGCTCTTAAGGGGGATTTGCTGTAGCTCTTTTAAAGAGCTTGTATTTATTTTCAGTTTAAAGATGGACTAAAACCAGATGGAGACACGCATGTCTATTTGCGTCTATGGTTAGGTTTTCATTTTATATCTTAGGTTTTTCATTTTTATTTCCACATGGGGAAATGTTCATTACCATGTTGAAGTGAACATGAATGAAGAAGGCCATTTGGATTTCCACACAGAATATTTTAAAGAAACTCCAATGCGATTTAATCAATTTTGCAAATTCTGGATACTCAATAAATGTTAGTTTGAACCATGACAGCCAACATCTCTCTCAATTACTGTGTGAAAAATGCTGATGCATTGTATGGTTCATTTGCAATATCTCCCCCATATTGCTGCTGTTAAAACTCCCATAGTAAGTACACACCAGCCATCTAGGAATGTCTTTCGATTCTCCTCAGTCAACCTCTCCAGATATTCTGGCATCTTCTGTAGTAATTGAAATGAACTTACCGTAAAACATGGTGAGTACTTTTTCCTCTAATGTATTTGTACCTCATCTATTACTACTTTCCTGTCCAATAAAGCAGAAATCTGAAACATATCTAAAAATGTATATTTAAATTCTTGAGCAATAACACCAGCAGAAAAACTTTGATACATTTAAAATAATTTCTTATATAATGTTTTTTAACCAGCAAGGTTATTTTATTTTACATTTATTAAAGTACCAACCATTTTTTATGAATGTGTTCTACCTTCATAAAATAGTGTATATATAAAAAAAATATTTTGATTATAGATGTTACTGTTACTGTTTATTTTTATATAAATTCAACAGTATGCACTTTGCAAAGCTGCAATAAAAGACTGATATGATTTTATGTATAGATTTAGTGGGCTGCAGGTTATCATCATTTTAAAGGGGTAATGTAGGGGCACTGTAGAGTCCTGCCTCTAACGCTTACCGAAAAAGTGCCTTTGGCCACTGGTCATTTGAATACTGTACAAGACAGTATCACTAATATCTTACTACAGTGGAATGACTAGTGATTAAAACTGAGCAAATTCTAGCGGTACTGGAGAACTTCACACTGCCAAACCTAACTTTGATTGAGCAAGTGTACCAGAGCTAGTTAGATCCCGTCGACATCTAATGGATTGAACCTAAAATTAAATTGCGAATAATGTATAGGTAGTATATGAATTGAGACGATATCAAAGACTCATCTAATCCCTCATCTGGTTAAGGGTAACTGAGAGATGTTATTGAATTTATAGAGCCGTTTGTCTGGAATAGACTTTAGTATGGAGGAATTTTAGGGATTTTATTAAATATATACACCATGAAATAAATATAAAGGGAAATATACAGCTCCAGAAAAAATTAAGAGACCACTGCACCTTTTTCTTTCCTTTCCAAAAAAGTTGAAAAGGAAAGTTTTGAGTGAGAAACAGAAGTGTTCAATTTGCAGTGGTCTCTTAATTTTAACCCTTCTGTTCCTCACTCAAAACCTTCCTTTTTGACTTTTTTGGAAAGGAAAGAAAAAGGTGCAGTGGTCTCAATTTTTCCCGGAGCTGTATAATTTAAATACATTTTAAAAACATGTCACATTTAACGGTGTATTACTAAATTTAACAATTTAATTCACAATTTCATATTTCATTATATTTTTTGTTTTATATTATTTTATTAAAATTATATATTTCCCTTATTATTTATGTCATGGTGTATATATTTATTTAATAAAGTCCCTAAAATTCCTCCATAGTTTAGGATTCATGACGATGTTTGTACATACGCAAGTGAGCACAAAAAATTCCTATACAGCTCAGTAAAACTACATCTCCCATGAACCAACGGTTTCTATTTCGACCGATTTCGACACTAGAAACTGTGCCAGAGGGCAAAATCACTGAATCTTACAAATCGAGAAACCAGCAGAAGGTAGGAGTAACTGCTCTTGGTTTTAGGTAACTCGAAGTTGTCTTGGTTGATATGTTGTGCTTATCCTAATGTATTAATCGATATTCCCTCATACCTCGTAGGGGCAGTTTACGGAATGTAGAATATTTAAACTAATGAAATAATGTTGAACGTTAATCCCAATCAAAGATGTGAAGTTTGGATTCTTGTGTTGATGAGAACGGCCAGGTGCGTGACTAGAAATAGGTTGAAGGCTAGAATACCTGTAAACAAAATAGTATGTTGTCGTTGTACATTTTGAGGTTATTTGATTATTTTGGAAATTAGTTAGCATGAGTCAGGGTTTTTTTAAGTTACTCAAAAGTAGCTGCTTCGTTTAGCTACAGTACTGCTGAGCTGAGCTCCGTGTATGCGTATCCAACTGTGTCCTGACTAATCTTCCTTCAAAAACCCGACTCTGGCCAAGACAATTTTGACATTAATTATTAATATAGATTCAGCTTTGAATAGGCTTCAAATAGTATTTGCAATTCCAATTATAAGAATATAATGTTTATATTGGGATAATCAGTAAGGAATTTGTTAGAAACAGATGCAGTATTGGATTTTATATTTAATTTCATATCAAATTAGAATCTCCCACCCAAATATTAAATGGCTATGCATGCCCATCTTCCAACATTGTAAATGTGTTGCCCTAGGCATTTTGTAATGCAGCCTGTCAGCTCCAATGACCTGTTTTTTGCTTGTTGCCATCTGCTGGTTCCAGAAAAAACGTTTTGTCTGGGCCCCCATAGAGAGAAATTGTATATTATGTAATAAAAAACCAAAGTGTCATGTCAGTTGTACTTCTATCAATAAAGTTATATTCACAAATAAATCTGATTGATTTGTTTCAAAATTCTCTAGGAAAGTTCTTGTGGTATCAGAGGCCAGCCAGAGAAAAGCTTGGTCATGCATTTTGGCCTTCATGAATTGTGACTATGGGGCCTTGTCCACTCCATTCTTTACCTAATCCTTTCAGAACGGAACTATGTGCAACAACAGTGACACTTTGTTCTATTTTCCACATTTTCTGCAAACCTATGTTCAATTAAACCATCGTTTTCTGTGGCAATTTGTTTTCATAATGAATAAAACATCCAGTAGGCTTAGTGAGTGTCTGTGTATGTCTATGGTGCTGGTAACCATACGTTCTGGTATTTCTGATTTTTTACTATTGTATTTATTTACTATAAACCACATGCTACAAGTAGCCAACAAACCAAATGTTGGACACTTCACCACTTAGCACATGGGAACAGTGAATGGTGAATACCTCACTATTTAGCATATGGGGACATTGAATGGTGAATACTTCACTACTTAGTAGACTGGGAAAGTGAATGGTGAATACTTCAATATTTAGCACACAGGTACAGTGAGCGGTGAATACTTCACTACTTGCTGGCAGCATTGTAAAGGGCATTGTAACATCCCTGACTTGTCTTCTGTTCATTGGATATCCCTGAAGGCAGCACCATGTTGACAGAGGTTCTGTTAGCCCTGGTGTTGGGAGGAATAATCTACCTTCTGGTGCAAAGGAGTAAGAGGCATCAGCTGAAGAGTGAGGATGGCTGGTGGGGGGTGGGGTATCCCCCAGACACGGAAGAAGATGTCAGCATTCGCCCCTACACTGTCCGGACGAATGACGAAGAGTTGGAGGTGAGATGATGAGAGGGATTATTGGCCTGGAGGATGGCTGCACTTGCTGTAAGAGAGTTAAAACTCATGTAAGTGTTAAGTCGATTAACTGAAGATTAGTTGATCCTCCTATTCAATACCCCCCCCCCCTTCCCAGGACCTATACAGGAGAATAGACCAGACCCGACCCGTTCCTTCTCTAGAGGACAGCCAATTCAACTATGGCTTCAACTCCCACTATCTGCAGAAGGTGGTCTCTTACTGGAGGCATGACTTTGACTGGAGGAGACAGGTGGAGAAACTGAACAAATACCCACACTTCAAAACCAACATTGAAGGTGAAGTAGTTGACAGAGATTGAATAGTCATGTGGTACTCGGAAGAAATTTAGAACAAAAAGAGACTGAACAAGCAGTTGGCTTCAAATAGACACTGCGATTCTAAGACTACGACAAACTCTGCAGAGGAAAACAAAACGTAATGTGAGTCACCAGTACATTAGTTATGGTTCATTAATGCAAGCGTCCTCTGACCCAAACATCAGGCATTGACGTCCACTTCGTCCATGTGCGGCCCACTAACCTCCCTGAGGGGGTGACTGCTGTGCCCCTGCTCATGGTGCATGGCTGGCCCGGCTCCTTCTACGAGTTCTACGGGATGATTCCACTCCTGACTGAACCCTCCAACCCAGACGACACAGTGTTTGAGGTGGTGTGTCCCTCCATCCCTGGATATGGCTTCTCTGAGGCTCCACATAAGAAAGGTCAGTAGTTAAAAGCCTGGCTGGGTTCAAGGGTCACATAAATTCCCAGCCCACTGAGCACGTCTGCAAGTTGAACTTTAAACTAGGAGACTTTTTTTCCAGAATTAATGATCGTGTTTATGTTTCAGGTTTTGATTCGGTGTGTGCGGCGCGTGTGTTCCACAAGCTAATGAAGAGACTGGGTTTCCAACAGTTCTATGCTCACGGAGGAGACTGGGGATGGATAGTCACCACCAACATGGCCCAGCTGGAGCCCCAGTAAGACGGACGGACATAGTAATTGACAAAAGTATTGACACCCTTGCACTTTATTCAGATTATTTACCATGCAATAAGAACATCTCTCATTCAATCACTTTGAATTGAGAAAATGACTCATTCTCCTGTTTTGTGTCACTTTGTGTACTGCAATGAGCATGAAGAAAATAGAAGGTCAGACACACGATTAAGTCCATCTCCAGAGACCTTGATGTTACTATTTCTACCATACGTAAAGTTTTCAACTGTTTAAGGAGCATTCCATTGCAGCGAACTGCCTTGAATGTGGCCGCAAGAGAACTTGATGGAAGATTGTGGCGAGGATTGTTTGAATGGACTGTTCTGTGGCAAGCAATCAGTCCAGATCTATGTCCAATTGAAACCCTGAGGAGAACTTGAGCAGTTTACACAAGACTGGTTAAAACTGCCAGTAAAGAGGTGCAGGAAGCTAATCCATGGCTTTAGAATGTAACTCGATTTCAGTTAATTTCCAAAAGCTGTGCTACTCAGTATTGAATATAAGGTCTCTATATTGAGTGGCACAATTTTGAGTCTAGGGCTCAATTATTTTGTCAATGCTGATTCTGTTTTTTGAACTTATATTTAGAGGCTATGTGAGTTATTTGAAGGAAGTCCAAGGGATCCAATGCTTTTGACAGATCTTGGCCTAGTGTAATGTTTGGGCCATCATTAATGCCATTACTGTTTGGAATGTACAGTATTAATAATGTGTTTGAGTTACATTTTTATAATCTTATGTCAAAAAAGCTGAACACATTTAATGTCTGTGTTGTTTTTTATCTCTGCCCTCTGGTTTTGTTGCCCCAGAATAATCAAAGGCTTGCATCTGAACTTTGCTCCCCCCGCCAAGTCGGGCCTGCTCATGGTTCTGTCTATAATACTGGGCCGCCGTTTTCCCAAGCTGTTTGGCTTCGACGAGCATGACGTCCAGCGCATCTATCCCGTCTTTCAGAACCTAGTGGTGGAGACTGTCAAGGAGTCAGGATATATGCACATCCAGGCCACCAAGCCTGACACTGTGGGTAAGAGATGGAACCAGTTCAGAAGGGGAGCTTGAAGAAACATGGTTTCTTCGACACATAGATTTAATTACTGCTTTGACCACGACCAGGTTGAAGAAACATGGTTCTGTGTATCTCTTTCTGTAGGGCGAGGGTTGAATGATTCTCCGGTGGGTCTTGCAGCCTATGTCTTGGAGAAGTTCTCCACCTGGACGGATCATGACTTCAGGAACCTGGATGATGGAGGACTAACAAGGTCATACCCTCATCCACATCCTCAGGTGTACACTACGAATGTTTTTCCGTCACATGCTTAAGACTTTGTTTCTTATCACCTAAATATTGCCTTGCAGGAAGTTCAGTATGGATGACCTGCTGACTAACGTGATGGTCTACTGGACATCTGGCTGCATCATCTCCTCCATGCGCTTCTACAAGGAGAACTTTAGCAAGGGTCTTTACCAGCCACACTCAAAGTATGCGCTTTTTAACAGCTATGTAATATCTATGTACGTGCTCTGTGATTGGTATGTAATGTCTACGTACAGTATGTTCTAAATAATAGCTATGTAATATCTGTATGTGCTATGTAATATCTATGGTACGTGCTATGTAATGTCTATGTACAATATGTTCTAGATAATATCTAAATAATATCTGTATGTGCTGTGTAATAGCTATGTATGTCTATGTATGTGCTATGTAATGTTTATGTATGTGATATGTAATATGTAAGATAGCATGAGGCACTCCACATTCAGATCATAAAATACTAAACTAAAAAATAAACAAATAGACTTGTATACGCCCTCTCTACCCAGGATGCCAGTGCATGTGCCCACCGGTTTTGCCTGCTTCCCCAATGAGCTGATGCACACCCCCAAGCTGTGGGTTCAGCAGAAGTACCGCGAGCTGAAGACTTTCACCCCAATGGCCCGAGGAGGACACTTTGCTGCCATGGAGGAGCCACAGCTCATGGCCCAGGACATCCAGAACTTCATCAAGATGCTGGAGAAGAGGAAGAAGTGATAGTTCTAGTGTGCACATCTGCCTTTCCTGTTTATTAAACATAACCAAATGCTAGGTCAGCGAGCACTAGTGTTATGATAGCAATGGCATGTGCCAGAAGTGACTTACTGACAAACACAGAGAGGATGGATCCATGCCTTGCTAGCAAGGTCTCAGATGTGTTTGTGCCATTTTGGCATGACAATGACTATTTAAGTTAGCAAGACCGCACAAACAGATCTGACACAAGGCAAATAAAAAAAAAGTAGTGTAGGTTTTGATCAATGCCATTACAATTCTGGTAAACCCAATTCTAATTCAAAGTTGCTGATCAACTTTCTAGTTTGGAAATTCAAAACTGGAGAACGCAGGCTGAAAAAGCCTCATCTTAAGTTTTTCTTTCTGATTATTTGCAAAATCAATGCCTGAGTGGTTATGAAATGATGCATCTTTTTGCAGTAGTTGCCTGAGAGCAAAGTGTGTGTTCTACTCACCAGTTCGGTTCTTATTTACACAACTTATTTACAAAATTGTATAATTCCACAAGAAGCATTTTGTATTTCAGATGCTACGCTATACTGGTTTATACGTCTTGCCAGGACAAATCATATAAATAAAAATGAAAAGAAAATGATTGTGCTGTCTTTCTGCTGATGGTTTTGGCATCACATCTAAAACATGTGGGACTGGATCGTGATTCAAGGTTGTATGCCAAGCAGGATGACCGTGCCAAGCGTTAGTGCCATCCTCCTACTTCTCCATCATGCCAGGGAGAGCTGTGATACCTCCAGGTGCACTCTGGCCCTGGTGTTTCCCAAGCCCTGGGTCGTGCCCCGGGACACCCCACCACTCCCCTGATGCTGCTCCCCTTGGCAGAGCACACCCGGGGGAGGCGTGGGTGGGGGGCGGGGAAGATAAGGGCCGCTTGAAGATCCCTGCATTACCTCACCAGATAAGTCAAGGGGAAGGAATGAGAGACGGAGAAAGAGAGGGATGGCTGAAGAGGGAGGACGGAGGACGACACCGAGCAGCTGAGGCGCTGTGACTGGGGATTGTTAAGAGGGGCTGTAGAGTTTCAGTCAGGCTCTGGGTCTCTGGTGGTCTTCAGTGGGGTGGCTGGGTGTCTGTTCAGGGGTGGTTACTCTTCAGTTAAGTGACCTGGTTCCTGAAGCCTTCATGTCCGAGAGACGGCTAGAGGATCCTGGGTCCATCCCAGTGGAGCAGACCAGGATGGATCCATGCCTGCAATTTGGACACCAACAGTCCACATGTAGGGATCCTAAGAAGTGGGTGAGTTACATTTATCCAAAACCTGGAGAAATAAAGCAGACCTATGGGCAGACATATAGCTTGTAAATAGTTGAAAAGTAGATTGATTATCTTCGCTAATGTATAGATGCTTCGGTTTAGGTTAATTAAAACTACTTTACTCTCCATATTCAGGCTACATTTCAACCCTTCGCATTAAAGTGTGATGTGTTAAATTAACACAGTGTAGTATGAGAACTGATTTTACAGTGCTTTTGCGTTTGGTAGCTCATCGACGTAAATCTTTAACTTTTTTTCCCTTTATCCTCTCCTTATAATTGTGGGGTTGTTTCCCATGTAAATGTGATCCGTAAGTGTCCGTGTGCCTCCTGCGTGGTCCAGGTGAGGTCTGTGTGTGTGAGGGGGGTGCAACCCAACAGGACCGTGAAGCCCCAACCCTCCCCAGTTAACGCGGCCAGAGAGAGGAGCCGTGTGCGGAACCTCCGCCAGGCCTTCCACAGCCTGCAGGCCGCCCTGCCCTCCGTCCCCCGTGACACCAAGCTCTCCAAGCTGGACGTCCTGGTTCTGGCCACCGACTATATAGCCCACCTTACGGAGACCCTGGACCAGGGAGGTGCTCTATCCGACCTCACACTACCCCCCAGGCCAGGGGGATACCTCCACCCAGTCAAGGTTGGTGACATCTAACTACCTGCGTGCTTGTATTTAAATTTCCTTGGTCTTGTATTTAATCCCAAAGCGGTAAATAGGCATTATGACTTTTAAAGGTAATATCTGATTTAGCCAACATACACATTTTGAATGGAATATTTGTGAACACTCTTGATTTAAACCTGCAACGCCTAAAATCTGCTTTTGGATTGAATTACATCTTATAAACCTGATCTGTTCATCATCTCTTTATGTGACGTAATAAATTAATGTCAAAATGTTCCTTTAAAAAAATATAATGTCTCCTGCCCTGACAGAAGTGGCCAATGCGCTCCTTGCTGTACTGTGGGAGTGTGGGAGAGCTACTGGCAGCCAATCAGGTGCCAGCATCTGGGGATGAGACACAGCCACTGACCCCTACTCCAGAGATCAACATGGATGAATCCCTTTAGGACTAGTAGCAGTGACGTACCAATCTAACTGTGATCCAACTGCAGTAAATGGCAATGTAAACTTAATGAATGCCCTGGACACTGAAACTCCCACAATGTCAAGGGGATAAGACACAATAGAAAAGAATATCAACAGTCTGCTTCGCTTAACACTTTGTATTACTCTTATTTATTATAATAAGAACTCTACTTTAGAGAAGTGTATAATTATTTGTTATACATACACATCTAGGGAATTGAACAGACACTCCTATTCAGAGCAACTTATTGAGAGCATATCATTTCATACTTTTTGTACTAATAATGGTCATATATATATATATTTTTTTAATGCTTTTTCAGGGGTCTCAAAATAATATTGAGCATTTGAATGACTTGCATTACAATGTGTTTTTTTATTTTTTATTTTAAGATGAATTAAAGTTGATCTTTATCCTGTCTCCTGGATTGGTTTTATTTTTAGTGTTATAGTTTTAGTGTTGTGGATGGGGGTGGGAGTGAAAGGATGGACAGATTAGCAGAGGGGAGGACTGTTGTGAGAACACTTGGCAAGCAGCTTTTACCCATGGATCCTGAGTACTAGTTCTGGGCAATGACCGCTTTAGGGTAGAATGTATTCATGCAGCTTTACTTATTGGATTCATGTAAGTGTTATATGAGCTACCCGACATGCACGGTTGAGTCATGTTAGGGACTTTATATTACAGTATTATGGTTTGTGTGTAATTTGTGACCTGGCAAAAGTTATCTCCAAGGAAATGTAGATTACTATGACATAATGATATCATGAGGGTTTTTCAACATTCCGTCTGGAGAGCGTACAGTGATAGTTACATATTTATTTCAGATATTGACCAAGAATTACTGAGAAACACTGGCAGAATAATTTTAACTCCACACCAGTAACGTCTTAACACACTGCAATGTTTGAAGTATTTATGCTCAGGCAGACAGCTTTTCTTGGCTTTAACATGTACATGACCATAGAATCATGGTCGTTATGTCTCCCACTTGAGCAACATGGGCTCAAGTCCACGAGAAACGGTACAACGTTCAAGGCTAACTCTATAAATCTGTCGGGGGTCTGATAACCCCCCCACTCTTTCTTATTAATGGCTAATTTGGACCTGCCAGAGTTGTGCTACTAAGGCAGGGGTTATAGAGGCGAAGGAGAGGACTGCCATTTTGGGGGAAACAATGTGAGAATGTGAGACAGACTACACGGCGTTCCAGCAGTCCCACTGAGGTTACTTAGTATAGATGAAAGACTATTAAGCTTAACAGCCAGGCAGGCTCAGTTGCAAAGGTCATTGTAATGCATGCCCATAGACATAAATATTAATCACCTCATTGTAATTGTTTATGGAAAACCCATATGCTAGGAAATGGATTCTCTGATGCCAGTGTTTCTGTATCAAATGAAGGGTTACTAAACAAATGTATATGTTCCTTTTGGGTTGAACCATATTCCCATCTTGTTGGGAGAAACTCAGCATAGTTTCTGTATCTTCAACTCATTATATCCAATACACAAAGATTGCTGAGTGAATTTATGAAGCTTTCTAGCCAGCCTCCCCTCATTGGCTTGGTCTAGGAGGAAATGAGTAGAAGAGAGGGAGGATGAGAAAAATAGGACGAACAGTAGGGAGGAAAGTACAACTCAACAAGTTTGACCACAAGAAAAATAGAGCATTTAATGTACAAGACACGTTGATGGTTTGATGAAGGGACATGGCCAAGAGATGTAAGAGATGTTCCTAGTAAACTGCACCTCCCTTCTAACTTTACCTCCTTGGAATAAGTAAAAAACATTAAGCCAAATCTTTTGAGGTTCCAGTATGAAAGGCCATTATATTGGATCTGATTCTACCACTTGGAATAACAACCAGAGGAAGACTGCAGTGGAGTGGAAGAAGGGGTGTAGGGGGGTGGCATAGTTCGCTCAAAGAGATGTAAAGAAACATAAAGGTGGCAGTAGACTTTAGCTGCAGACCTCAACTCTCAGGCACGTCTACACTGCCACCTACTGGGACCTCATCTCTCAGGCACCTCTACACTGCCACCTACTGGGACTTCATCTCTCAGGCACCTGTACACTGCATCTGAACACCTCATCTCTAATGCACTATCATCTCTAAAGTATGGGGTAATGAAATACTCTAGTTGGAGTGTCTGAAGGTGGGCATTACTCAATTTTAGCTGATCCTGTTAAAGAGGTTAGGGTAATTTAGATTAGTATAATAAACAAGATAGTTTATTATAGTAAACGTGGCAGATTTGGATAATCAACATTGAAGGTTCAGAGAACGAAAGTGGTAGATTAGGAAAATTAATGTGTGAAGTAGAAAGTCAGGTTAGGAGAACAGGGCAAGACACTACTGTAAACATGATGCAACTGAAACAAGGATTTGTCTGACCAGGCTGTCAGTCAAATCTTCAATGCCCCAGTGTTGGTGATTGTTTGCCCACTGAAACCACTTCACCCAGTATGTTTGGTTGTCTGCTACAGAAGCCCATAGATTACCAACATTTTGTGGTTTGTGAGGTTGTTATTATTACTGTGCAGGTTTGTTGGCAGCCTGTTAGACTGCACAATTCTTGCCATTTTCCTTCAACCTCCCTAATCATAAAAAAAGGTTTTGCATACAGGACTGTCACAAATAGAGCATTTTATTTTCATTGCACAATTTACAAGCATAGACTCTGTTGTTAGCAAAAACCTAGATTACAGCACACTCAAAGCTGCTTAAAAGTTACCATTTCATTTCCTAAAGACCAATCCTTTTTTGTGTACGAGGTGGTGTAAGTGTAGAGGTGGAGATGACCCATAAATGTCCAGTAGGTGGCAGTATTTAGGTGTTTTAGAGATGGGGTCCAAGTAGGTCATAGCATAGAGGTCTCAGGGATGAGGTCCCAGTAGGTGGCCGTATAAAGGTGTATAAAGGAGATATAAGATCCCAGTAGTTGGCAGTATAGAGAAACCTGAGATAAGCGGGGAATTTTAAACCAATCCCTATCCCCTTCACACTTGCTAGAGTGTAGGGGATAGAGGTTCCATGGTCACTCACTGCTGACAAAACTCCAAGAGGGACTTCGACAGAGTGGCTATGGGTTTGAAAAACTTTGGGACAACGGACTTGAACTAATAAAACAAGCAAGAAATTTACAAATCCCTCCTATCATTGAAGAAATAAACATTGACAACTGCACATTCAATTTAGGACATTTTAGGTTTTGAATGTGTCACGTCTCAGAATCAGATGTGACCAAAAGTCAATATAATTTGGCACACCTATCAATTTTTTTGTGTGAAAAATTAGCCAGCTTATAAATAACACAGTGCCTTATGGGATTCCATGTCACTAGGCACGTGCTAGTAAAGTCAGCATCGTTTCAGACTCACACGAAAGGGCCACTGAAGGGTCAAAGGTCAGAGGGGTTGATTTGGGATTTACCAAAGATCTGCAGCTGGACCCCTCACAGGAGTGCCATGTGTCCCAGTGACAGAGTCACCGTGACCCTCCAGACAGAAGAGCTGGGAGGAGCGGGGTGAATGAAGGCTACAGAACCATGCAGTGATAACAACCCTCCCTTGGGATTGGAAAAGCATGACACAGTGGAAGGCTCTCACTATCTCCCCCTCAAAATGAAGGCTGAACGAGCCCTTAAAGAGTTTGTTTTATAAAATCAAAATCAACATACACCCTCAGTAGTGGGTATAGTAAAGAAGTATCCACTAAACACAAAGCCGACTTACCGACAAGGACAGGACAGGGCAAACAATTTCACAAAGCACATGTCTAATCAAACATTTTATTGTCAAAACAACCAAGAGTCATCATACAACTACCATTCATTCACTTACATTTAATCTTGAAAAGACAGAAATGTTGTCAACATTGGGAAATAATGCACACTAGGATTGTCAAACAGATACCTCCTCTGTTCAAGACGAATCTTCACTCACCAGGCTCAGTTCAGTATGGTCCAAATCAAAAGGTGACAACAGAAAAGGTAACAACTGAACTTTTCTGAATGGAAATAAGACAAATAAGACAGAGCTCATTCTGCTTTGAGAATGCAATCCAACACCAACACACTGATGAAAAACAATAATAGAGATTATATGAAGGCACAGCCAAAGCAGTGTTGACCAAACTCAACTGCTTATGTTTTTTTTTTTTTTTGGAATGCATACTAATACAAATTCATACAAATGGGACAAATATTAATAATAAATATTGTCAAGGCAAAATATTTATTATTTTTTGAAATTACCAAGTGCCATCTCTTATAAAAGTGTATTTTAAATTAACTGTACCCCGAAATGAACAGATCTCTTAGTAACTTTGCATTAATACTATTGGTTGGTTGATGGATTAGAGATTTTCTACTTTATAGTTCATATGGTATGTTTTTTGTTTTTCTGATCAGAGTTTCCTAGTACACTTTGCTTTAGTTTGAAAAGGATAGTTTGCCTCAAATTCTTTTAGTATTAGTTCATAAAGTCCACTAATAAAACAGTCCTCAATGGGTGTGTCAGTAGTCACATTTTCAAGTTACAGCACTGAATATAGAGAACATTATCTAATGGTGATGTTTTTGCACACTTTTAGGGGACTGTATCATCAGTGAACTAATGAACAAAAAACTAAAAGATAATTTGTGCAAAATATCCCTTTAATATTCAAGCAAATTCCAAACCGCTGGCCTAAATTTCCACCAGTCTTTCCACATCTCATCTTTTAAAGGTACATCTGCATCCTCTAGCCCCAACATCGGATACCAGGGCTAGCCGTCATAGTGCCAGCCTCATCGCAACAGAATAGGCCTCGTGCGCTCTGAGTGGACTTCAGCATTACTGGAACACAGTGCTAAACTCACACTGGGTAGATTGACATCTTGCATAACAATTATTTCAGCACTTACCTATAAATTCATCTCAAACATGCAGTGGAAAGAGGTGGTACAGGGTAATGATATAGATACACTTCAAGTAATTTCAGGTATGAAGAAAAAGGAATCAATTCAGTAATATCGTATATTTAAATTGATTCTACATAATATTTATCAACAAAAATATAGACTTCGTCAGTCACAGATGTCAATAAAAACGACTAAAAAAAACATATAGGAACCATAGAAATGTTTTGATTGTGAATTTTTCAGCAAGAAGTGACAGCCCTAAAATAACATGTAAGAGTACCCAAACTTGGTCTAGCTAAATACTATGCCACATCAACGGACGATGGTGAACGATAGCACAGTGGCAGATTTCTGGAAAAGTACAGTAACCCAGAAAGCCCACCCAAAGACATTCCACCATCGGGTGAAGTAGCCAGCAAGATGTTACACTCTGGGTTGTCCGGGTTTCTGTACTGTCTCTGATTTTAGTCTGAGTAGGCAGGCAGAAAGGACCAACCTCCCAAAAATGTTTGGTTGAGTTGGAGGTTGTTTTGTTGTGCTAACAGTGAGAAAAAGGAAAGGCTACCCTGTTTCTAGAGGGCCACTGGTATGACTAGGGATGAAAAGAAGCTATTTGGTTAGTTGATCAGGATAGCCCTCCACTAAATTCAACACACCTGCTCTTCCACACTGGTTTAATCAAAAACAGGAAGAGGGTTGTCTATCCTAGTAAATATAATACTAACTAAATAACCACTTCTGCCTTCTATTCGCAAAACATTTTATGGTATTGCATATAGAAACATTCGACATATAGAAACATTTATAGTTCCATTTGCTACAAATAGAAAATAAGTCAATGGAAATATAGATAATATATTCTCTTTTGGTAGGAAAAGTGTGCCATCATTTTCCATATTCTTCGAATGAAGATTTTCAGCAAGGTGAATGAATAACATTCCTTGCTGGTATCAGACCTCTGGGTTTAGAAAGGATTTTGGTTCAATGACCGTAACATTGCCATAGGAGCCCATGCGAAAAATATAGGTATGTTTTACATACAGACAATTCAGAAGAATAGCTTGGCTTTCATTCAGCAGTTTCAGAAGATTTGGTCCCACAATATGGCTATATACAGTATCTCACAGAAGTGAGTACACCCCTCACATTTTTGCAAATATTTGAAGATCTCTTTTCATGTGACAACACTGTGGAAATGACACTTTGCTACAATATAAAGTAGTGTGTACAGCTTGTATAACAGTGTAAATTTGCTGTCCCCTCAAAATAACAACACACAGCCAATAATGTCTAAACCGCTGGCAACAAAAGTGAGTACACCCCTAAGTGAAAATGTCCAAATGGGGCCCAAAGTGTCAATATTTTGTGCGGCCACCATTATTTTCCAGCACTGCCTTAACCCTCTTGGGTATGGAGTACACCAGAGCTACACAGGTTGCCACTGGAGTCCTCTTCCACTCCTCCATGACGACATCACGGAGCTGGTGGATGTTAGAGACCTTGCGCTCCTCCACCTTCCGTTTGAGGATGCCCCACAGATGCTCAATAGGGTTTAGGTCTGGAGACATGCTTGGCCAGTCCATCACCTTTACCCTTAGCTTCTTTAGCAAGGCAGTGGTCGTCTTGGAGGTGTGTTTTGGGTCGTTATCATGTTGGAATACTGCCCTGCGGCCCAGTCTCCGAAGGGAGGGGATCATGCTCTGCTTCAGTATGTCACAGTACATGTTGGCATTCATGGTTCCCTCAATGAACTGCAACTCCCCAGTGCCGGCAGCACTCATGCAGCCCCAGACCATGACACTCCCACCACCATGCTTGACTGTAGGCAAGACACACTTGTCATTGTACTCCTCACCTGGTTGCCGCCACACACGCTTGACACCATCTGAAACAAATAAGTTTATCTTGGTCTCATCAGACCACAGGACATGGTTCCAGTAATCCATGTCCTTAGTCTGCTGGTCTTCAGCAAACTGTTTGCGGGCTTTCTTGTGCATCATCTTTAGAAGAGGCTTCCTTCTGGGACGACAGCCATGCACACCAATTTGATGCAGTGTGCGGCGTATGGTCTGAGCACTGACAGGCTGACCCCCCACCCCTTCAACCTCTGTAGCAATGCTGGCAGCACTCATACGTCTATTTCCCAAAGACAACCTCTGGATATGACGCTGAGCACATGCACTCAACTTCTTTGGTCAACCATGGCGAGGCCTGTTCTGAGTGGAACCTGTCCTCTTAAACGGCTGTATGGTCTTGGTCACTGTGCTGCAGCTCAGTTGCAGGGTCTTGGCAATCTTCTTATAGCCTAGGCCATCTTTATGTAGAGCAACAATTCTTTTTTTTCAGATCCTCAGAGAGTTCTTTGTCATGAGGTGCCATGTTGAACTTCCAGTGACCAGTATGAGTGAGTGTGAGAGCGATGACACCAAA
The DNA here is from genome assembly GCA_016801175.1 of Esox masquinongy. Classification (NCBI taxonomy): domain Eukaryota; kingdom Metazoa; phylum Chordata; class Actinopteri; order Esociformes; family Esocidae; genus Esox; species Esox masquinongy. Next base: position 28,780 of record JACXGI010006741.1, read on the forward strand.
TTTAACACACCTGCTCCCCATTCACACCTGAGACCTTGTAACACTAACGAGTCACATGACACCGGGGAGGGAAAATGGCTAATTGGGCCCAATTTGAACATTTTCACTCAGGGGTGTACTCACTTTTGTTGCCAGCGGTTTAGACATTAATGGCTGTGTGCTGAGTTATTTTGAGGGGACAGCAAATTTACACTGTTATACAAGCTGTACACTCACTACTTTACATTGTAGCAAAGTGTCATTTCTTCAGTGTTGTCACATGAAAAGATATAATAAAATTTTTGCAAAAATGTGAGGGGTGTACTCACTTTTGTGAGATACTGTAAATGTCCATCCCTAGCCAGAGTTTCTCTGCTCTATAATGGTAAAGAGGTAAAAAAATTGCTCTACACAATTTATATATAACCATGGTCTTTGGAAACAAGTGCCAAGGAGACTGGTATAGGCAGAATGGGTCACTATGTGGTCAATTACTAGTAGTACCAACCCAAAATACAAAGACACAGATGGAGTGCCCTTTCACTGGAATCCCCAACCACACAACCACACAGAAGTAGAAGGATAGGTCAAATGCAATCACAAACTCACAACATAAACCAGACAACCACAACAGAATACTGGCACATTAGAACGTCTTCAACTCTGTAGTACGGTTCAAGTACATTCCAGTGCATGGGAGGAGCACAAAATGAAGATTTTGAACAGAGAACGGCATGAGAATCCCTAAGACTACAAAAAGGACCAACATTTGACAAATTACAATTACAATTCAACACCTGCACTGCAGGTTTCATATTAATCGAATTATCAGTTGAAAATGTACAGTAGTTCATAATATTAACATAACGTCAATCAACTGGAGATAGTGTCATGGCAAATTACTTACACCAACTATGAGCACTTGCAAAGATCTTAAAATGGTCCACAAAATTGTTCCTTTCTTCATTTTAAAATTATTTGAATTTTCTGCCTGTTACAATGAACATAAAAAAACAGTGGACTGCCAAAAGGAAACCAAATTCTTTAAAGATCTAACCAAAGAACAGCATATATTAACCTACTATTGGATTCCCAAGTACCACACACTTGTGCCGCCAAAATGTCTACAGTTTTCTGGTTTACACCAGAGATCCTTTCACCGTAAATATTCTTACTTAGTGTGGTGGGGTGGACAAGCCACAATTCATGCGTGTAAAGCTAACAAACATTCAAGAGACATGGAGAATTACACATATACTTGTGCTGTACTGTATAAACCTACTGTATCACCATCCTAGTTACTCACTGATCAGTAGTCATAAAGAACTACATTCAATATGGCAACTACTAATGAGGCACTTCATGACAGCTATGGGAGTTGAATGGACTAAGTGTGAATGGACTGATAAGGACAGGTATCCTACATTAATTATTGGTTAAGCTGCTGTAGCAGTGCAGACTATGACCTTCTGTACACTCAAAATATGATCCCATTTAAAGGAAAATATAAGGTGATCTCTTATTTCTCTTTTGCTTTTATTTAACATGTTGCCTATATCAAAACCCTATTATTTATTTGCTATAGCAGTTTGAAAGGCCATGTAAAGCAAACAGACATAAAAAGCTTGAAACACTATCTACTATAATTTGCCTTCAGTCATGTCTGCTGGAACATCAAGAATTCTTTAAATGGGAGAGGCTGTGGATTCGAGTTCTCTGGAACATACTTTCTGAGAGCTAAAGGTCTGTGCTTGTGCGCGATTCTGTACACTCCTCTCTACACAATAGGCTCATAAAACCTGCAACTTAAAACTGTGCTTATTTAATGAAGTTATATCTATTCTGAATCAATGTCTGCAAGATCACATATTAATACACCTTAAGCACACATTTCTGGGGGTCACAAGTCACCAGTAATTCTGCCTAGTCTTACCGGTGACAAATTAATGCAGAATCTGTATAGCAACCATTCTATGGGGTTCTGCATTTAGATCGTCCTGAGTAATGTAGTCCAGTGTTGTTTTGAAGTCCCAATATTTGTTTTGAATTATAAACATCGAGTGGATTTTAGAGAAGATGGTGCTAACAAACTATTTCAATCAAAGCACACACTTGGCCTGAAAGCACGCTGTTGAATTTTGGCAAGCATTCACACAAACTGTCATGGAGAATAAAGTCACTGTGATCCTGCAGAGATTTTCTCAGCTTAGATCTAACTTTCTGAGGGCACTGTAAGCAAAACAAACAACCACATCAAGATGATCGTTGAGATCGCTGGACAATAAGTTGACAGGAAGAGGTTTCGAAATACATCTGATTCGTAGCAACTGTGTTTTTAAAAAGTTAATCTCACGTACCTGATTTCTTTTTCTTTATAAAAAATACTTACATGCAATGGCAGGTAAATCAAACTCCCCTTCTCAAACTGCTCTCTACCTGATTTTCTTTGATAAACAGAAAGGCTTAGGTTCCATTTTCACAGTCTGTGGAAAAACTCTGTGCGTGTATGTCCATCTATCAATCATAATAGGACAAACCCACTGATTCATACAATAACAAGCCCATAGGTTAGTCCAGGCTCTACGATATACAAAATTGACAATGACGACCAGACTTTTCTTCAGCACTGAGCTTCATTCACTTGTATAATTTACCATCTTTTTGCACTTCTTAAAACTCTGGTATAAGTACATCCAGGTCAGGAAAACGGTGAACAGTGCTGTCACTAAGTGCCGATGACTTCAAGATACCGCTAAACCCCTTCCAACTTTAAGTGCACTATTCTTATAGCAGAGGACTTTGGCACTCCTAAAAACCACCAGAGATGTGTGGTGTATCAGTTTTTCCAGGAAGTAAGGGTCAGGGGATGAAACTCCCTGTTCTTCCACAAAAACCCTGTGGTTCTTGATGGGAGTCATGTCCAGTCATACTGGATCTCCACTGCCTCTCCGACTCATCGTGGGGCCCTCTCCCCATAGGGCTGAACACTAAGTGGGGGTGTGTGAAAATGGTTGGGCAGGGGGCTGTGCATGTATTTGTGTTTGTGTGTGTGTTTGTGTGTGGTGTGGGCTCTATTACAAGGCTGTCTCCTGCACTGTATGAGCCAGTCGACAGGACGGCTGAGGGGTGGCTCGAACCTCGTCCTCCTCCCTCTCATCCTTCCCCCTTTCCTCAGTTTTCTCCTCCTCTTCCATCTGGGCCAAGCCATTGCTCTCCTTCTGAGCCATCCGGTAAGGCTGCGTGTCAACAGCTATGGACTGCACAACATCCCCACACGCATACAAAAAAACCCACATCTAAGTAACCACAGTAAACATTGCGCGGCCAAGACAAACAACAGGAGACCTGACTAAAAAATACCTTGTGCGGCAGCGGAGTGACACAGCAGAGCTTCTCACGGTAGCGTTCAGGCAGGAAGAAGAGCAGGTTACCCAGGACAGGGTACACCGTCCCTGGGGTCAGGTCGTTCTCCTTCGATGGACCAGTCAACAGGCTGACTATCAACCCCACTATCACCACAGTGGTGGAGTTATGAGCACTGTACCACAGATAGGACAAGCTGTACAGGGCCTGCAGACCCCGGGGCCTGGAGAGAAACACGGGGTAACGTGGTCAGATATCCGTATCACCATGCGCGTGCAGTCGTCACCGAAACGGTTACAGTACTTTTTTGGTGGCGATGCAATTCAAGCACTTGATGTTTTAAGTAGCACGGAACTGATTTGAATGGTGGCTTGTAAAGTCAATTACTTTGGTTTGGAGGTGATTGAGTCCATGATGGTCGCCATGACCGCGGTGGTCATGTTACCAGGGACGGGCATAGCGGTGGCGTTGATGAAAGGCGGCAGAGGGGTGGGCACGGCCATACGGGATATGAAATTACCAATGCCAATCCAGAAGGCCATAACAAGGCCAGCCACCAACCCCACTATTGCTCCCTGTGGGCAGAGGAAAAGCTGGATCAAATCTGCTCTATAAAACGCCACAGATTTAATGGAAAAGTAATCAGAAGGTTACAATTTCTTTCAGTGCGCTGTAAAAAAAAAATAAAAAAAATAAAAAAAAGAAGTTCTCTACTTTTCTAATCTGTCAGTGCTAGCCAATTCAACCTCTGTGTTAACAAAGCTGCATTTTGACTTACAATGGAGTTAGCCCAGGGGAAGAACATTCCAAGGCAGAAGAGGCCGAGAAGAGGACCACCCACCATCCCAAAGATACTGAATGCAGCCTGGAGGACACAGAGAGAGAGAATCAAAGAGGTTCATCACCTTTCCATAACTTAAGTAACACGCAGCCACTGTCTACGATATAGAGGGCAGGGAAGTAGTGTAACGTCGCTGAATGTAATTCAGTGGGGAACAGTATCCATTAACAGAATCAATGGCATAAGGGGAAATGGGTCAGTCCTCACCTGCAGCACTGAGCCCATGAGAGAGGCAATGTAGGCCATGGCGAGACACACCAGGCCGTAGGCCAAGGCTGAAGAGAAACAACAGCGAGAAAGTTCAAACACGGCTGCGTCACCTAATTCAGAGCTCTACAAAATGCAACTGCAAAACCCAAACCGCGTCGCCTGTCAATCGGCATGAACAGTGCCCCAGTGTGGACACTCAGGGAACAGCAGCTCACCCAGGCCCTTAGAGAGCAGCGTGGCTTTGGCCTCCGTCATGCCGGGGCAGTAAGGCTTGATTAGGTCCTCCATCGTTACCGTTGCTAGGGAGTTGAATGCTGATGAGATGGTACTGCAAAATGTGCGGAAGAAAGCGAAGTTGTGTAGTATTCAAAACAGTATGGTATTAGAATTCTCATTGAACATGAGTGTAGGTGGCTGTTTAGTTCAGTACCTGAGAGCACCGCTGAACAGGCAGGCTACAAACAGCCCTGGGAGGCCTGGCAGGTCCCTGAACACATCCATCACAAAGTAAAGCACCATCTGAAGACCGGAAGAAAACCATCACTGGATCATCACTGGAGCCATGATGGAGCCTCATAGACAACAGTAATGGGAGAATTTAGCTTAATAACAGCCTAAACTGAAACAGCTTTACAAAGGCCTTTGGTTGGCTGTGACCTGTAGAGAGACATTCCCATAGTCACAGATACCACCAGTCTGCTGTTACGGCGACTAGTCCTACTGCTGTTACGGCGACTAGTCCTACTGCTGTTACGGCGACTAGTCCTACGGCTGTTACGGCGACTAGCCCTACGGCTGTTACGGCGACTAGTCCTACGGCTGTTACGGCGACTAGTCCTACGGCTGTTACGGCGACTAGTCCTACTGCTGTTACAGCGACTAGTCCTACTGCTATTACGGCGACTAGTCCTACTGCTATTACGGCGACTAGTCCTACTTACCTGGTCATTGGTTTTGACATAGCCCTTATCCAGCGGGCTGTCCTCCCCGTAGCGAGCAAACATCACCAGCCCCATAAGACAACCCAGACACAACACTACCTGCTGACAGGGAAACACCACGTAGCAAGACCTAGCGGGAGGAGAGACAGACACACACATAACAAGATTAACATTACCATTACGTGCCGGAATCATTTAAAATGGCCCTGAATTCATTTGAATCAAGCACAGCCAGGTGGCGGCGTCCACGCTCACATGATGGCTTCTTTCTCCGTGCGCGAGCTGAGGTACCTCTGAACCTGGGCTTGGTTGACGCCATACAGAGCCAGCATCAGGAACACGCCGCCCACCCCCAGCGTCCAAAATGTGTGCCTCTCCGTTGGGTCAGGGTTGAGGCTGCAGGGGGTTACAGGTCAGGGGAGAGGAGGGTTTAAACACCAAAGCACCAAAGAGAGCCACAGGACACCGTCCGCTAAACCGAAGAAGAGACTCACTCCAGGCTGGCGATGCGGCTGCCGTTCATGGCCTTGCGCCACACCTCCCCCATGCCTCCTGCCTGGTGGGCCCCAACCACAATGACCGCCAGCTGGCCAGCAAACATCACAATGGTCTGGAAAACGTCAGTCCAGATGACAGCCTTTAGCCCCCCCTGAAACACACGAGATAAGACATCCAGGCCTTAATCATAACTGCCTAGAGAGTTGTAGTGAGATATAAGACTGAATGAAAGTCACTGATGAAAGCCACTCACCAGTGTTGTGTACAGTGTACACACCAGCCCCATGGCCAGCACTGCCCCCCAGAGGTCAAACCCAGTCACTGCAGGTTGACAGGACCAAGAGCACACATCACCAACAATGACAATCACATTTATACCACACCCTGTCACTGATGGTCTAATAAGTCGGTACAGTTAATAAAGCTCTAACTGAATGTCATCAGTGAAAAACACCGCTTTCTAAAGCAGTACATACAAGGGACAGATCCCTTTACCTGCATTGAGTGCGAGGGCGGGGGCATAGAGGACCACTCCCATGTAGATGACCTGCAGTGACAGTCAAACAGCGGTCAACAATCACACACCACTATTAGCGGAGATTTCTGATATTAGTCATGTGGAAACACCCAGGTAGCATTCGCACACAGTAAAAGGACACACACTCACCATCTGAAAGATAAAGGTCACAGTCCCCATGATGCGCACTGTCTTATTGAAGCGCAGCTCTAAATACTAAGCAAGAAGAACAGACGGGAGATAGTGAGTGTGAGAGAGAGTGAGAGAAGTGAATGTGCAAATGTCTGTAAGGAGCACAACAGAATTAAACATTCTAAGGGCTTGTGTGTGCTCATTTGTTGTAGGCAGGAATGTTGCATGTTACGTATGCTGGTTCAGCTACACTGGTCAGCAATTGTGTAAAAATGTTTAATAACCACAAAGGATAACATGCTGACAAGAGCAACAAATTCCATATCGTCCACGTCATTCTCTCGGTCCTGGGCACGTGAGGGTTTAGAGCTCACCTCGTAGGCACTGGTGAGGCGCAGCCTGTAGAAGACCGGTATGAAGATGTGGGCTGGGATAAGCAGGCCCAGAAAGTAGGACACTCCCAGGAACCAGTACTGTGTTCCATAGGTGTAGATCTCCGAGGGCGCCCCGAGGATCGCCACGGCGGACTGGAACGTGGCGAGCAGTGACAGTGAGACGGGCAGGCAGCTCATAGAACGGTCGGCCAATAGGAACTCCTGAGTGGTGCGCTGGCGCCCGCCGGAAAGTGCGTAGAACAGGCCAATGCAGGTGGAGGCCACCAGAAGGAGGGCAAAAATCACATAGTCCGGTGTCGTGAAGTGCATCTGGACTACTTCCCCCATAATGAGTAATGGGAATGGAGGGGAGGGGGATAGCTGTAGATGGAGAGGCCCAGGTGGATCAGGGCCGAGTTAATGTACCCTCACCCATAGGTCTTCTCTAAGACACTAAAATGGAGAAATAAAAGGCTACAGGGAGAGAGGGAGAGAAAAGTTAGTTATTCTCATGACTGGTCTCTATTTTTCTTTTTCAGCAGGCAGAACTAGAAATGTACAGTTAATTCAAGAGAAGCCTTGATGGAAACATTTTACACCATCTAAGCTTACAATATAATGAATTATGTTACCCTTGGTTACTTGAAACCACACCATAAACCACTTCACAGTAGGTCTGACTGCCTTAGCAGCTTTAACATTCTGTCGGATCTGATAAGAGCTAATCAAATGGGAATTAACTATCAAGGCTCCCAGCTGGTTTGCAGCGTTTTAATACAGAATGTTGCACAAGTCTTAGGTCACCTGATTAAAAATTTTATTTGGGCAAAAACCTTTTTTATCTGTGCAGTTTCTGTTTAATTGCTTGCAAAAACTAAAGAACATTGTAAATACAAATAATACAATAAAATACAATGTGGATAGAATAAAAAAGTATATATATTATTGTGATATCCAAAAGATAATTGATATCTTGCGAGACGGATAAACGAAATATCATAAAGACATTCGAAGAATAAGAAAATGGGCAGGTTGACGACAGAAAATGCAGTGGAAAACCCAAAAATCAGATTGAATCTAAAAAAAAAAACCAGTACTTAAAGATTTCCTTGAGAGACAGATGAGAATCCAGTGGAGTGCTTGCTCAGCATCTGGCAGAGTCATCTGGCACCAAGTCCTGTCTTAAATAGTGTTGTTTTTTTCTCTCCAAACGAATAAACACTTACTGCTCATGTAAATGTCTTTAAACAACTTTCTCAGGCGGTCTAACACTTTTGCACAGCGCTGTAAATATAACAGTGAGTGCGAGCAAGGGCAGAACTAACTAGACTAAATATCAGAACAGATGGGAAGGTTATCAGAATCTCCAGACACATCATGAGAATTTCACTTGACAAAAAATCTAGCCGTGATCAGTGAATGTACCAGCCGAGGTTTCCACAGACAGCCACTGTAGTGGGGCACGCGTACAGTACTTACAGTATGCAGTTAACATCACCTTAATCCTAATGTGATACCAGTGTCGTTTACATTCAGCAAAATACTGAAATTATATTCATTAGATATAGACAATTAGGGAACAGATGAAGACAGACAAGACAGGGAATTGCGTGAAGGAGAGGATGACGGGGTGTAGAGAGTCAAGAAACAGCAAGAGTGGAAAGCGAGAGGAAAAAGAGCAGAGGCAGTGCAGAAAGCGAGTAGAAAGACTGATAGCAAAAGATAGATCACTGATAGGTGGGAAGCAGGCCTTACTGTGTTAGTGGTTGGAATGGCTGGTGAATAGCGGTCCGAGGTCAGCAGCCTCACAAAACCTGGAACGTGGCACTTAATAGGCAACCAGTGGGAGTGTCCTTCTGATAAGCACCAATCATAAACCACCGTGGAAGGCCAAGGAAAGACCTGCAAAATAGTGTTTGCTTTCAGAACACTGTTACCAAAGATATAGGCCTAATCATTAAAAACAAATCAAATACATCTAGGTTCTTGTTTCCAAGGACTAAGTGCACGTCATAATAACAAACTTTATCTTACTGCCACTAAGCAAACTATCCTTTACCGTCTCTACTTACAGACAATATTTGTACTATTAGGTGTCAAAACACATCAGGACTCCCCATTGTGCTCTGTTCACCCTTCTATTAAAGACATGTAATACTATACAGACTTTCTCTCACAACAAACCAACCCCATGTGAACGGTCCTGCCTGGGTGACTGGCAGCTGTGAAGCAACGAAGAAGACTATGCAGGGAAGCCGGGGAGAGATCCTGTGAGACGCAACACTTTAATTCGATTAGTCCCAAGAGTGGCGATCATGTGTTTACGGGAGTGTGAGGGCATGAGAGAGTGACCTAGTGTACGTGAGGGGTCACAGAGGTCCCATGGCATGCTCAGCTTCAGACCTTAAATGTGCAATCACCATCATAATAAATCCTTATCCTAAATTCCAGGGGGGCACAGAAGTTTAAATCTCTGGCGGTGTGTTAACAATGAACTACCAGACTTCAACTTATTCACTAGGGGGTTCAACTTCAAAAGCAGGGCAATAATCTGCTAATGTTTTGAACACTACGATCAGCGTATGCTGTTCCAAGGCTAAAGGTTAGATCCAGATACACAAACATTTTCAAGCGAAATAGCTTTATATGCTGGGTACATGTACGTGAGTAGCCGAGTGTCTTGCAACACAACTTCAATGTTAGTGAGCCAGAACAATGTCAAGTGATGAGTAAACTTTAACCTTGAATCCAATATAATTGGCTAATTTGGTTAATCATTTAATGTTAAAATTACTCACCTTAGGTTTAACCTATGACCTACCAAAAAAACACACACGCACCAAAGCTTTCGCAAATTACAATACAGGAATAGATTATGGGGGATTCCATGTAATTCCAATTTATTTAAGATTAAAAAAATTAAAACAACTCCACACAGCAATACATTTTTCAAAAACATTAAATTTTTATAGTAACGCTTTCTGGTAGTTATGAAAGTATGACTGATTTTACGTGAAGAAAATGACATGACATACAGGTCAGTAACCAATCACAGCCATGGTTTAACATTGTGCATTTGGCAAATCACCAGCAGAGGGAGTGCCATTAAACAGAAAATCCAGAAAATGGATTCAGTGGAATCCAGAATCTAGACATAGTCCACATTGTAGAAAACAGAGTATCCTGTCTCTAGGGTCTTGCAGGAAGCATGTGAAATGTCTAATTTCAGCATGTCAAACATCCTTTCCAATTAACTTTCTGTGACAAGCGCCAGAACAATCTGCAATACCAAAAATACTTTGCATCTCCGCTCACATAGAATTATTCTTAGTGCTACAGTTCAACAAATCAAACATAATGGAAATCTTACAGCACTCAGTAGAGTTACATTTATTCATTAGAGTATGACAATATTTTTGCAATGTTGGTGCAAAATTACTTGGTTTGAAATGGTTTTTGATTAAATAAATTGTTTGCGTCAAGCATAGGTTTAGAAACCTACTGCTAAAATGCCATCTTCTTTATCCTTGCAGAGTGCTGAAATCAGGTCTTAATCACCAGTAAATGAGCTTTTTATACTTGCACTGCCTAAAAGCCAGTAAAAAGGAGAACCCTTTCAGGGCATAACACAAATCCAAGTGCAACACACCTTTATGACCAGATAAAGGCCTATTTACAATACAATAAACAAAATGACCACACCAGCCATTCCACTGTCTTCACACAGTGTAGATAAGGCTAGCCCACTCAGGTCTACTGACCTGGGCTCATATATTCTAGCCTATATTCTGATAATCAGGGCAACAAATACAGTATCTCACAAAAGTGAGTACACCCCTCACATTTTTGCAAATATTTGAAGATCTCTTTTCATGTGACAACACTGTGGAAATGACACTTTGCTACAGTATAAAGTAGTGAGTGTACAGCTTGTATAACAGTGTAAATTTGCTGTCCCCCCAAAATAATTCAACATACAGCCATTAATGTCTAAACCACTGGCAACAAAAGTGAGTACACCCTAAGTGAAAATGTCCAAATTGGGCCCAATTAGCCATTTTCCCTCCCCGGTGTCATGTGACTCGTTAGTGTTACAAGGTCTCAGGTGTGAATGGGGAGCAGGTGTGTTAAATTTGGTGTCATCGCTCTCACACTCACTCATACAGGTCACTGGAAGTTCAACATGGTACCTCATGGCAAAGAACTCTCTGAGGATCTTAACAAAAAATGTTGTTGCTCTACATAAAGATGGCCTAGGCTGTAAGAAGATTGCCAAGACCCTGAAACTGAGCTGCAGCACGGTGGCCAAGACCATACAGCGGTTTAAGAGGACAGGTTCCACTCAGAACAGGCCTCGCCATGGTCGACCAAAGAAGTTGAGTGCATGTGCTCAGCGTCATATCCAGAGGTTGTCTTTGGGAAATAGAGTATGAGTGCTGCCAGCATTGCTACAGAGGTTGAAGGGGTGGGGGGGTCAGCCTGTCAGTGCTCAGACCATACGCCGCACACTGCATCAAATTGGTGTGCATGGCTGTCGTTCCAGAAGGAAGCCTCTTCTAAAGATGATGCACAAGAAAGCCCGCAAACAGTTTGCTGAAGACCAGCAGACTAAGGACATGGATTACTGGAACCATGTCCTGTGGTCTGATGAGACCAAGATAAACTTATTTGGTTCAGATGGTGTCAAGCGTGTGTGGCGGCAACCAGGTGAGGAGTACAATGACAAGTGTCTTGCCTACAGTCAAGTATGGTGGTGGGAGTGTCATGGTCTGGGGCTGCATGAGTGCTGCCGGCACTGGGGAGCTACAGTTCATTGAGGGAACCATGAATGCCAACATGTACTGTGACATACTGAAGCAGAGCATGATCCCCTCCCTTCGGAGACTGGGCCGCAGGGCAGTATTCCAACATGATAACGACCCCAAACACACCTCCAAGACGACCAC
>JACXGI010006742.1:0-17282 GCA_016801175.1 Esox masquinongy
TTCACCAGAGCTTCACAGGTTCCCACTGGAGTCCTCTTCCACTCCTCCATGATGACATCATGGAGCTGGTGGATGTTAGAGACCTTGCGCTCCTCCACCTTGCGTTTGAGGATGCCCCAGAGATGCTCAATAGGGTTTGGGTTTGGAGACATGCTTGGCCAGTCCATCACCTTTACCCTCAGCTTCTTTAGCAAGGCAGGGGTCGTCTTGGAGGTGTGTTTGGGGTCGTTATCATGTTGGAATACTGCCCTGCGGCCCAGTCTCCGAAGGGACGGGATCATGCTCTGCTTCAGTATGTCACAGTACATGTTGGCATTCATGGTTCCCTCAATGAACTGTAGCTCCCCAGTGCCGGCAGCACTCATGCAGCCCCAGACCATGACACTCCCACCACCATGCTTGACTGTAGGCAAGACACAATTGTCTTTGTACTCCTCACCTGGTTGCCGCCACACACGCTTGACACACTCTGAACCAAATAAGTTTATCTTGGTCTCATCAGACCACAGGACATGGTTCCAGTAATCCATGTCATTAGTCTGCTTGTCTTCAGAAAATTGTTTGCAGGCTTTCTTGTGCATCATCTTTAGAAGAGGCTTCCTTCTGGGACGACAGCCATGCAGACCAATTTGATGCAGTGTGTGGTGTATGGTCTGAGCACTGACAGGCTGACCCCCCACCCCTTCAACCTCTGCAGCAATGCTGGCAGCACTCATACGTCTATTTCCCAAAGAAAACCTCTGGATATGACACTGAGCACATGCACTCAACTTCTTTGGTCGACCATGGCGAGGCCTGTTCTGAGTGGAACCTGTCCTGTTTAAACCGCTGTATGGTCTTGGCCACCGTGCTGCAGCTCAGTTTCAGGGTCTTGGCAATCTTCTTATAGCCTAGGCCATCGTTATGTAGAGCAACAATTCTTTTTTTCAGATCCTCAGAGAGTTCTTTGCCATGAGGTGCCATGTTGAATTTCCAGTGACCAGTATGAGGGAGTGTGAGAGCGATGACACCAAATTTAACACACCTGTTCCCCATTCACACCTGAGACCTTGTGACACTAACGAGTCACATGACACCGGGGAGGGAAAATGGCTTATTGGGCCCAATTTGGACATTTTCACTTAGGGATGTACTCAATTTTGTTGCCAGCGGATTAGACATTAATGGCTGTGTGTCGAGTTATTTTGAGGGGACAGCAAATTCACACTGTTATACAAGCTGTACAAACACTATACATTGTAGCAAAGTGTAATTTCTTCAGTGTTGTCACATGAAAAGATATAATCAAATTTTTACAAAACTGTGAGGGGTGTACTCACTTTTGTGAGATACTGTATATTGGTGTGTGATCTGTAGTTGGTGACATGGTATTTATATTGGTGTGTGATCTGTTGTTGGTGACATGGTATTTATATTGGTGTGTGATCTGTAGTTGGCGAAATGGTATTTATATAGGTGTGTGATCTGTTGTTGGTGACATGGTATTTATATTGGCGTGTGATCTGTTGTTGGTGACATGGTATTTATATTGGTGTGTGATCTGTAGTTGGTGAAATGGTATTTATTTAGGTGTGTGATCTGTTGTTGGTGACATGGTATTTATATTGGTGTGTGATCTGTAGTTGGTGACATGGTATTTATATTGGTGTGTGATCTGTAGTTGGTGACATGGTATTCATATTGGTGTGTAATCTGTAGTTGGTGACATGGTATTTATATTGGTGTGTGATCTGTAGTTGGTGATGGTTTGGTGATCTGTTGTTCATGATATGGTGCTGGTTTTGGTGATCTGTTGTTAGTAATATGGTGCTGGTTTTGGTGATCTGTTGTTGGTAATATGGTGCTGGTTTTGGTGATATGTTTTTGGTGACATGGTATTTATGTTGGTGTTTGATCTGTTGTTGGTGACATGGTGCTTGTTTTGGTGACCTCTTGTTCGTGATATGGTGCTGGTTTTGGTGACCTGTTGTTTATGATGTGGTGCTGGTTTTGGTGATCTGTTGTTAGTAATATGGTGCTGGTTTTGGTGATCTGTTGTTAGTAATATGGTGCTGGTTTTGGTGATCTGTTGTTGGTAATATGGTGCTGGTTTTGGTGACCTGTTGTTGATGTTCCAGTGTCTGGCTCTCCAGGGCCTGGGTGAGCTTGGTGACATCCCTGAGCGCCGTCTGCAGGGCCTCACTGGGAGACGAGCTCTGTAGCAGAATCTGACTCTGCCTGTTCAGCTTCTTCTGCTCAACCAGCATCTTCATGGGAGGAGGATTGACAAAGGAGCTGTTGATATCTAACAGCACTGTGGTGATACACTACTGCATGTGAAAACCACTATGCTTAAGGTGGGAAAAGTAAAATACAGTCTTCTTATCAGTACAATAAGCATACCTGCAGTCTTAGTGTAATAAACACATCTTTGAGTTCTGGTATGACAATAAAAGCAACTGAGCATGTATACTGGTAAGCCTATTCAAATTTTGCCTTACTGTAAGAGGCCATATATAAATGTTTCATTATGCAGCATGCAGGGGTGGTCATTCAATTAGTTATATATGGGCATAAAATGTTCTCTGGTGATAACACATAATGAACAGAGTGTTCTTGAATACTGATTAGATTGCGAGAGGGAAGAGTACAAATCTGCATACCATATAGAACATACAGAAGTCAATTCAGGCCTTTAAGCAAGCCATGACAGCCGCCATCTTAGGTTGCTATGAAATGATCTGTGTATTTAAACTGATACGATTACCATTCCGGCAACATTATAATATGGACAATTAATGAAATTTGAGAATAATATACATATAAATAGCCAATTTGGGTGCATGAATCAATTTGCTTAATCAGAGATTAAATTGTCTTTCAGCAAAATAATGTCGCAACAAATCCTGGTTGGGTCAAACTGACAGTGCCCGTTGGTGCCACTGACGGCTGTTCAAATTGTCTTAGCACTGTCTGGGGTGGGTGGGTAGCATGTTGGAGAGGGCTGCCTTGGCTTGTCACGCTCTAGCACCTCCTTTAGTAGATTGGGAACCTGCAAAAGCTTCAAAAGCTTCTTTCGGTGCGTTCTGAGATCATACAGTCACATGACACTTTTAAAATACTCATGCTACACAGCATCACACTCTCAACATATAAAACACAGTATAATACTGGATAATGGTGTTTTATATTACAATTAAAACGGATGATTTATTTCCAGATTCACATAGCCATCTTGACTGATTTTAGGGCAAGAGTCTAATTCCATTGTTTACTTGTTTAATGCTGTGGTACATCACATTAGTGTCTAAACAAAGAATCAGTTGAATCCGGATGAGGTGTATGCAAAATCCAACACACTAATCAAATCAGAGGAAACGTGGAGCTGAGAAATACCAATCCAAAGCTGCTAAGCTTGTCAGGGGTGTTTAAAGAGAGCTCACCTCTCGTGCAAAGTTTTCTGCTTCTGCCCTCAGGTCTCTTTCCAGATCCAGGTTCTCCTGTAGGGCCTCATACTCCTCCACGGCAAACAGAGACACTGGATGCAGAACAGATCTAATCAGAACTTGTTTAAAAATTCACCTACAGAAATACTTATCACATGCACACTTCTGAAAGTCTGGTTTCGTAGTTACTTCAAGTTTGGAAACTGGTATTACCTGTAATACTAAATGAAAACTGTGAAAAAGAATACAGTCTGTAATTTACAGGCAGTATGAAAGGTTATGGAAAACCTTGAAACTCAATGCTTTTTGTTCATTTTCTTTACTTAGTATGTCTCCACTCAATAAGGATCACCCAACACTCACAGCACAGTGAGGGGATTCAGGCTTCACTTGACACTCCTTCTGTCAAAAGTAATCCCACTCAAGGTTGATTCGAACAAAAAGCCAAAGAGAGTAGGGAGTCTTAATTGCTTTACAGAAGGGTGGCCTAGTCTTTTTGGACAAGCCATGGCCTTAGAAGTGAAAATATTGTAGTGAAGAACACTCTCTGACCTCTGTTGTATTTCGCCAACAGCTTCTTTTGTCGGACTGTCTCGGCAATCAAAAGAGTATTATCATGTTTTTCTTTCAGCAACTATTGTGAATAAAATAGGAATATAAAAGACAGAAAGAGAGTTAATTAGATTGAGCTGTTATTTGCATTCTCAAATAATTGAATTCCAACCCTATTTTTAGAACACTGTCGATGGAAACAATTCTACGTTTCCATTTATTCAACTACTCTATTACAAAACAATAAGGATATTTGGACATCCTTATGCTTTTTAACCAAAAGGATCAACCCCTGTTTGTCACAGATGGATTTTTTGAACATACAGCAAGTCTTTTTAAACCATCCCAATATATTTAGACTTACTTCTTTTCTGATGTTCCTTAGTTCCTCACTTGTTGCCTCAAGATCAAGGGCGGCTTGGGTTTTCTCCTCCTGAATGAACTTTAATTTATTCCTCAGTTCTGGCAATGAAACATCAAAATATATTAGTGTCTTTTAATCAGTGATCAATCATGTGGTATGTACTAGAGAGTAAAGAGATCGGGGCCTAGGCTAGCAGTCAAGCAAATTAACAACAAAAGAGATCCAACTGATCAGGATGGCCATCTACAGGTGGGTACATTTACATTTTTACATGCAAGTCATGCAATTGACGTTATACACAGTGACCTACAGTAGTGAATGCACACATTTTAATACTGGCCCCCAAAACATTTTAATACTGGCCCAAAAACATCTTAATACTGGCCCCAAAGACATATTAATACTGGCCCCAAAGACATATTAATACTGGCCCCAAAAACATTAATACTAGCCCCAAAAAATTTTTCATTCTGGCCCCAAAAACTGAAAAACCTAGCGTGGCAAGAACAATGCTGTACCAACTAAGATACACAGGACCAACATTTCAGTTCTTCAGTACAAGTGTTTGGTCCCGTGTTCCGTTACAAAATATTTATCGTTTGTTAAGTGAAGTGTGTAGTAGCCTTTAGACAACCTTTGATTGATCGTTTTTTACACAATATCAATGCATAATAGCTGCTGTGGATATGTAAGAATAGAGAGACAGGACCTGTGATGGTACTCAGACACAGAGCTGAGAAACAATCCGTTTCTCCCTGGGCCAAAGCAATCTCCTCGTCTTCATCCTCGAGGCTGATTTCAGCAATGGTCTCTGGCCCCAGGTGAGCCAGGTACAACATACTCTTCCTCTTCAAAGACTTATTCTGCCGGTTCAACTGCAAATAGAAAGTGGATAGAAATAGATGACCTTATGACCTGCTGAACTATTTCAGTTCTTTCATATACAGCGCCGGAAGAAATTAAGAGAACACTGCACCTTTTCTTTCCTTTCCAAAAAAGTCGAAAAGGTAGGTTTTGAGTGAGGAACAAAAGGGTTAAAATTAAGAGACCACTGCCAATTGAACACTTGTGTTCCTCACTCAAAACCTTCCTTTTCGACTTTTTTGGAAAGGAAATAAAAAGGTGCAGTGGTCTCTTAATTTTTTCCGGAGCTGTAGATAGAGCCTAGTGCTTTAGATCGAATGTAATTGGCCCTTCTCCTCTCTCTGGTGGTGTGTCAGTACCATGCAACAATTTTATAATAAAGAGATGTTCTGATTGTACAACTCAATAATATTGCCCAAAACCACATTAAATATGCTTGAACACTGGTTAAACCTCAGTCAGTAGTGGCTTAAGTGCAGCCTGCGTAGATCTGGAATACTAACACTAATTTAATAGGAGCTCTACTGGGGTGTGGCCTTGCAGCACATTGCAAGTGTCCATGAGCAAGCAATTCGCTCAAGACAAAACGCACGCCTTTTTAGAGCACAAAGTAAACTTTTAGCAAAAAAGCAAGAACATTTCATATGAAATCGATGGAAAGGAAAGCAGATAATAGGCAACGTAGCAGAAGACATGGCAGATTCAAAGTTGATCCCATTTCCTCATTCATCATCCATTCAATCACACTGTACATATAAGTGGCAACGTGGAAAGATGCACAAGCAATAATCAGGTGTGAAATAACTGCCATGTCATTAAAATGAGCTAGAGGAAAGGCCTGATGACAATGTTTCTTTTAGACATAATCACAGTACTTTAAGAGAAACATCTATTTATATCCCCCATTCCTATCACACTTTGGACCCTGTATCTCTTTTCTTTTTAAATTCCATGCAATTTGATCAGTTCTGCCTGAGCCATCCATATTGAACTGCCAGCACCAAACTTCACATTCTGAAAGTTTTATTATCAAAACGGCCATGTGTCAGTTATGGACATTTCTACTAAGTAAAGATTAATAAAGCCTAAGGGAAGAAAATTAATGCAAATTATGCAAATTTCTTGATGTAATTTCAGATGGAAAGTGTGGGGGGAGAAAAAAAAAGCAGAGCAATAAAACGAGACATTTAGACATCCCAGCCAGGGCAGATTGCAGCAATTCCATTTTCTGATGATGCCCTTCAAAGTGCATCTTTAAAAAATGCAATCAACAATACATAACACAGAATCACAGTCTTTGATAACAATCTACTATTGATGAGAGAGAGAATGTATGAAATTACATACTCAGAAAAATCAGGCTGGCTTCCAGTGAGGCTATCCACAATGCTTCAGAGGTCACCATTTTAAAGTCACGGTCCACTCATCTTTGATAAAACATCCACACAAAACATTACTGTGATTTGACTGGTGCCACATAACAGCCACCTACTATTATTGCTTTTTAATTTGAAATGCTGGCGAGTTTAAAATTTTGACTAAACATATCTTTTCACTGGTCGACCTTTGATGTGTTGGCATGCAAAATTAGCAGCATTAGGTTAAAGAAACTGTAAATCAATTTCAATGTCGTTTTTCATAAGCCCTACCAACATGTATTTCCCTTTAATGTAAATATATATGAGCGAGATATCAATGCTGTCATCTTCACAATAATACTTCAGATTCTAAACTTTTATTCATTTTCCATTATACACTTTGTGGTCTTTTTATCACAAACTATGCTAATTCATGCCTTTATGCATAAATAATAAATTACTTGAGGTTCATTATCCAATTAATAGGTCCACTACTTCACACATGCCATTTCTACAGTATGGTTCACACCCTAGTTAAATGGGCAATACTGTCCATTTTGCTCTAGCACACAACTTAATTCTCATCCAAATGACCCCAGTAATGTGCAAAACTATACAGGGAGGTGCCTAATGAGAATCTATTCCAGAGCTAGCACACCTGATCCAATGTTCAGACCCTTGATTAATGAAACATGTGAGCTAGTCCAGAGCTACAAAATTGGGAAAATCTGGAGGTCCCCAAGGAGAGGTTTAAGAGACTGCTTTAGTCCCTTCTTAAAGGTAGTGCGCAAATACAAAAAACAGAGAAATTGCAACATTTGATATGAATCAGATTTTTCCTTAGAAAACAGTAGAATATTTGAGATGGTTGTCATCAACAACATTTGATTTGTCATTATGAGTCCTGAATTATTTATTTCCATTAGTCCATTCCTTAGACTAGACATGTATGCCCCTGCTTGAACAACAGACACAGCATTCAAGGTTCTGCTGTTTTAGTCCCATCTTTTCAAAATTCATTTTACAACGTTCCAGTAAAGCCCATTTATCAAAGGAAGCAAAGAGGTGTTTTCATTTTTCTCTTGCATTGTTTTCACCAAAAAGAGAGGAGAACAAAGACCTCTCTGCAAGGCTGGTCTGACCCATATTGAAGTGCTTTTCTGTTACAATGTTGTTCCGTCCGTGGTTGTTCAATGCAGCATTTCTTCGCTCCCCTTTTTCAATTTAAGAAGTGCTTTTATTCATCTGCTAGACCTTCTCTTGTACTTCTATTTCTGTATTCCAATGTGGTAAGCCAATTCATTCAACACACAAAATCATGTGATTTGTGGTCTATGTGTAGGAAGGCAGATACAACCTCAAGCACACAAACACAATCACACAGAGGAGTAAATCTATCACACATTGTACAAACATAAAATGAAACATTATTCAAATATAACGTAAAATGACATACACTACCATTGAAAAGGTTGGGGTCACTTAGAAATGTCCTTTTTTGCCGGACCGCGTAAGCGGAGTGTCACTGAGTGAGTGAGTGAGTGACCGACCGACCGACCGACCGACTCTTGTTAAATAGCGTAGTGGTTAACGAAGTGGATTTGTGAACTATAGGTCCCGAGTTCGTATCTCCTTGTAGGCAAAGCGAAGTACGCATTATGAATTATTCCGTATAGACAAAAACTTTGCTGGCTGAAACTGTTTACGGTTATATTGCGACTGTTTCTGTCATGGAATAGTTCATCTTCGGTCTCGCTAGCAATTTCTCATTTCTTATGATTATTCCTAGGAAGTTAGTAGATACTAGTAAGCCTTACTGGCTAATAAGCTGTTAAAACGGCCATGCCATTACAGTGTAACGTGTAATGGCATGGCGTAGTGGTTAAAGACAGTGCCTCTCATGTGGAAGACCTAAGCTCGAATCTATTGAGAGAAACAACGTTTATTAATTATTTCTGGTAGATTCCACGATTCTCTCGTCTTTTCACTTGATGAAAAAGTTAGTTATTGTCGCCTTTATTGATAGATATTGTATAAATGTCATTCACGAATGAAAGAAAAAGGTACGTTGTTTTGCCATGAAAGAAAAAAATACGTTCTTATGCCATGAAATGAAATAGCTTTGGCAGACTCGCTTGCAATTGCTCAATTCTTTTGACTATTCCAGTAAGTTAGTAGATACTGGTAAAGCTTATTACTGGCTAATACGCTGTTAAAATGGCCAGTGGCAAACGCAATACATAGCCGCTTTTTGTGGTGGAGGTAAACTTAGTAAGAAACGTTAGTCAGTTTAACTGTATCAATGTCATTCATGAACGGCCAATTAACTATTAAAACGGTGAGTGGCAAAAGAGGATTTGTTCAGGATAGATACAAGAGACTATACTGACACCTGGGAAATGTACAGCTCTGTAGTGTAGTGGTTAACGACACAGCCTTACACATGGGTGACCTGGGTTCGAATCTCGAGGTGGGAACACTTCCTATTTTGGGCCAGCTGAACTAGGCTTGCCTGCTTTCTTGTTTTTTAAGAAAAGCAATTTTTATGTCCATTAAAATAACATCAAATTGATCAGAAATACAGTGTAGACATTTGCAATTATGTTTGCACAGCTAAAAACTGTTGTGCTGATTAAAGAAGCAATAACACTGGCCTTTTTTAGACAAGTTGAGTATCTGGAGCATCAGCAATTGTGGGGCTGATTACAGACTCAAAATGGCCAGGAACAAATAACTTTCATCTGAACTCGTCAGTCTATTCTTGTTCTGAGAAATGAAATGAAGGCTATTCCATGCGAGTGGTTGCCAAGAAACTGAAGATCTCGCACAACGCTGTGTACTACTCCCTTCACAGAACACCGCAAACTGGCTCTAACCAGTATAGAAAGAGGAGCGGGAAGTCCTGGTGCACGAGGACAACTGAGCAAGAGGACAACTACATTAGCGTGTCTAGTTTGAGAAACAGATGCCTCATAGGTCCTCAGTTGGCAGCTTCATTAAATAGTAGCCGCAAAGCACCAATCTCAACGTTGCAAAGAAAAAGCCATATATCAGACGGGCCAATAAAAAGAAAAGATTAAGATGGGCAGAAGAACACACAGATCCTGGACAGAGGAAGACTGGAAAAAAGTGTTATAGACATAAGTTTTAGATGTTATAAGATATAAGTTTATAAGATATAAGTTTTAGATGTTCAGATCACAAAAAAGAACATTTATGAGATGCAGAACAAATGAAAAGATGCTGGAGGAGTGCTTGACACCATCTGTCAAGTATGGTGGAGGCATTGTGATGGTCTGTGGGTGCTTTTGTGGTGGTAAAGTGGCAGATTTGTACAGGGTAAAAGGGATCTTGAAGAAGGAAGGCTATCACTCCGTTTTGCAATGTCAGGCCATACCCTGTGGACGACATTTGATTGGAGCCAATTTCCTCCTACAATAGGACAAAGACCAAAAGCACAGCTCCAAACTATGTAAGAACTATTTAGGGAATAAGCAGTCAGCTGGTTTTCTGTCTCTAATGGAGTGGCCAGCACAGTCACTGGATCTCAACCCTACTGAGCTGTTGTGGCAGCAGCTTCACCATATGGCATGTAAGAAGCGCCCATCAAGCCAATCCAATTTATGAGAGGTGCTTCAGGAAGCATGGGGTGAAATCTCTTAAGATTACCACAACAAATTGACAACAAGAATGGCAAAGGTTTGCAAGGCTGTAAATGCTACAAATGGAGGATTCTTTGAAGTTTGAAAGACACAATTATTATTTCAATTAAAAATAATTATTTCTAATAATTATTTCTGATTTGAGATTTGGGATGATTTGGACCGCAGAGTGAAAGAAAAGCAGCTAACAAGTACAGAGGTCAATATATATAGGAACTTATTCAAGTGCGTTGGAAAAGCATTCCAGGTGACTACTTGCTCGACACTTTTTGTTTTCTACATGATTCCATATGTCTAAACCCTTGACTGGCTCGTATATACACATTTTATACAAAAAACATTAACTTGTAAAAAGCCTAGCTGCACATGGCCCACTCTGCTTGGCCGGGACTGGACTGTTGTGAGGACAAGGAGGAGCGTCAGTTTTGTGCAAGGCTGGCTGAAATGCCAGGTGGACACAGGGCTTCTGTCCAAAAAATTGGATGGGTAATGATGAGAGTGATAAATCCAGCTTCAGCGGGCTGAGAAATCACTGCTGCTCGTCTGCTCACGTCTGCTCACTCTGATTCAGACATAGACATTTGGCAAGCATTTCCCAAAATAACAGTGCAATAGAAAGATTGCAAGACCAATTTTAACAGAGAAAGTAGCTAGGTTGCCATTCAATTGGTGACACATTGTCATGTCAGTATTTTAAAGTATTTGTAATGAAATATGCAAATGTTCCCTATAGTGCTGAGCTTCCCCCAAACGGTCTTAAGTCGTATAAAAAATCACTGCCTGATGACATTGTGCACATAATACTTTTTTGCATACTTTTTCTTCAATGTGCTTCCATTCCATGTTCAACTGTACTTTGTAACAAAACTGTGTTAAACTGCAAATGTTTCTGCTCCCTAGCCAACAGCTGTACAACACGGTGTGGGTGTGGCTAGCCTACATGTTGAGATAATTATTTAAAAAAAAAGCATGACCATTTTATTTGTCAAACATCAGCCAATTGTCGATAATCATGTCACCCGAGTAAGACCCTCAATATGTATTGGGTCTCATCAAGCTCATCACTTTACTTTCACCACCTTTAGAGAGACCCACCTTGGAGGCCAATGCTTCCACACTCTGTCGGCAAGTCCTCTCGATGTCCAGGCTCTCCTGAATGCTGTTAACCTCTTCAATTACCATGTGGGACACTGTATCAAAGGGAGACAAACAGCATTGCTGAACACCTCCAACCAGATTAAACACTGCATTGCCGAACACCTCCAACCAGATTAAACACTGTTCATTGCTGAACACCTCCAACCAGATTAAACACTGTGCATTGTTGAACACCTCCAACCAGATTAAACACTGTGCATTGTTGAACACCTCCAACCAGATTAAACACTGCATTGCCGAACACCTCCAACCAGATTAAACACTGTACATTGTTGAATACCTCCAACCAGATTAAACACTGTGCATTGTTGAACACCTCCAACCAGATTAAACACTGTGCATTGTTGAACACCTCCAACCAGATTAAACACTGTGCATTGTTGAACACCTCCAACCAGATTAAACACTGTGTATTGTTGCTTTCCTTAATCTGCAACTGTTTGAATTAGGGCCTATGGTTAGTACTACATCTATTTGTAATCAGGTACACAAGCTATGCTTATATAATCCTATAGAGTAGACAACCATTACATTTCACCTCAACGTAGCGGCCGTGAACATGTACACCAAATGTTTAACTACACCCACTGACTTACACGACACAAGAAAAGGCTTTTGTGAAATAAATTGTCTCTTTATGTTTCAATCTTGAATATAGAATATTTTACATGTCTTTGAAGATGTTCAGTGGTTTTACAATTAACTTAGAATCCCAAGGTTAGAGGTACCACTGAGGGATGAGACGAATAGGGCATTGTGCAGTCTATACAATAAAGCATAAACTCACTGTGGATTACAGACTTTTGCGTACATTTATAGATACTGTATGTACTCATGTCAACACGAGGTCACATCACTTCAAGTATGTTTGTGTTTTCCTTTGTGCCAGATCTTTGTCCTGAATCATATGCTCTATTTTCTAATCATAGGAATATGAAAAAACTATGTAGAAGCAAATTAGGTATTATCAATACTAATTTCTGAGGGGAAAAGCACAATCAGTAAAACTATAAAAAGACATTTGAGACTATTTCAGACCGGAATAGGAAGGTCAAAGGAAACAACCTACCTGCGGAATTGGAGGTCTTTATTAAAATGTAAATTATGTAATTGTATGTTCATAGACATCGAAAATGCAAGTAGATCTATAATATATACCATTACCAGAATGGTTAGTTAGTGTTTCTCAACAGAACCAAAATGGATGATATCACCAGAGTGGTTAGTTAGTGTTTATTGACAGAAACATATTGGGTAGTTTTACCAGAGTCCTTAGTGTCTGTTGATAGAACTGTAATGAATGGAATAACCTGACTGGTAAGTTAGTGTTCGTTGATAGAACCATAATTGATCATATCAACACAGTGGTAGGTGTCTATTGACAGAACCATAATGGATGGTTTCACTACAGTAACTGGTTAGTGTTTTTCCATACAAAATGTTGGATGGAAATAAAAATTCAAGTTTGAACCTAAAATGAAATGTTCATCTTATTTTGGTACCATTTTCTAGCCCCCGATGTTAGACTTCATAAACTGTTCAATAGAAAATCACACTTTAGCTAAAGATGTGAAAAAAAGAAATAGAAACATTTAGAGACAAACTAATGCTCTAAACATTAACATCATTTGCAGCCATAATCATAAACCTGAGTGAAAGGGAACAGGCTTAAGTAATTAAAAATTGTGGTCAAAGGAATAAAATAGGAATTAATGCCGTTAGCACATGCAGTTCACTTCCCAATGACACCTAATTAAAACTTGATGAACGGCTGTACCCGCGATATCAAAGTTCCTCTAGCACACTCTCCTAGTCAGTCATTCAATAGCACTTAGCTGCCAGTTTCATCCCAGCCTGTCTTTCGCTTCACTCTTTTACAGACTCCATAATGCCCAATACATTCAACAGCAGCGAAAAAAAAGCCTTGAACTAAATGACACGTTAATTCTAATTACCGGTAGGCATGGTAAATAAACAGGCCTAGAAGTGGAAAATGTACAAGTGCGGGGCAACAGGGGTTCTGACACGTCAGAACTGGCAGTCTTAATTGTAATTTTCGGCCTCCCCATCATCGCTCCATCTTTTTTCTCCCCTCTTTTCCTTCCTCTCAGGGAAGACAGTGATTACCCCTGTGCCGACGTGCCGCATAATGGTATCAGCGTGCAGACAGAGCAGTGAATTAAATTGTATCTGCAGCCGTGCTGAAGCCTTGATGAGGGGGCAGATGCCTTTGTGGTGTTATCATTATAACACAATGTCTCATGTTGTCATCAACCTTGCCATCGCCAATTGAAAAGACGTGATTGTGTGTTGGGGGCTTTTTTTCTCTCCCTCTTCGTCCTGTCGTTTCGTTGTGAATAGGAGCAATTTTCTAAGAGCTATGAAATCACGTAATAGGTCCTAATATGCAGCTGCTTGGCATAGCAAGGCAGCCTCTATTAAAGTGGAAGTCAAACACAATATGTGTTTTTTTGGCTGGAGAAACACTGGATGTATGAGCAGAGGCCACATGTATTCAGATAAAAAAATCCATTGAATACCATTATTACAAAGAACAACTATGTCAACCCTCTCTGACATTTTTATACTTTCTAAAATTCCAGCGATCAAATCACTGGCTTGAGTGGTTTGTGTGTGTTTTTTTGAAAAAAAACTGTCCCTGTAAAATATCACAGAAACGCATTGTATTTCAAGCACATTTGTATGCATGTAAGGAAAGTCAAAATCGAGGTGGCTGAGACGATGCTGTGGGTGTCATTTTGCATTTCATACAAATGTACAAAATAAAATCGTATTACAATGTGTCTCTCATGTAACAATAGGTTAACCAATTTTGCATTGACATAAGGGGTGGCAATGGAGAAAACAGAGCTTTTTTTCCACGTAAAGTATGTGCCTTTAAACCAAGGTTACTATCTAACATACACAATTCATTGTGAGTCTTGGGTCCAAAAGTCACAGCAGCAAAGATAGCGAAGTTAATAGTTGGCATAAAGTACACTCATAGAAAAACAGTACACATATACACTGATGAGCCAAAACATTAGGACCACCTGCCAAATATGCTGTTGGTCCTCCTTGTGCCGCCAAAACAGCGCCGATCCACTGAGAATGAATGAAGGTTTCCTGTGGTATCTGGCGCCAAGACATTAGCAGTAGATCCTTCAAGCCCTGTAAGGTACGAGGCGGATTGGACTTATTGGTCCAGCACATCCCACAGATGCTCGGATTGAGGATTTTATTGAGATCTGGGGAATTTGGAGGCCAGGGCAACACCTTGAACTCTTCATCATGTTCATCACACCATTCCTGAACAATGTGTGCAGTGTGGCAGGGTGCATTATCCTGCTGAAAGAGGCCACTGCCATCAGGGAATACCATCACCATGAAGGGGGGTACCTGTTCTGCAACGATGTTCAGGTAGGTGGCATGTGTCAAATTGACGTCCACATGAATGCCCGGACCCAGGGTTTCCCAGCAGTACATTGCCCAGAGCATCACACTCCCTCCACCGGCTTGTCAACTTCCCATAGTGCATCCTGGTGCCATCACTTCCCCAGGTAAACGGCGCACACATACACGGCCGTCCACATGATGTAAAAGAAAACGGGACTCATCGGACCAGGCGACCTTCTTCCACTGATTCAAGGTCCAGTTCTGACACTCGCGTGCCCACTGTTGGCGCTTTGGGCGGTGGACAGGGGTCATCATGGGCACTCTGACCGGTCTGCGGCTACGCAGCCCCATACGCAGCAGGGTGTGATGCACTGTGTTGTGACACATTCCTCCTCAAACCATCATAAACATTTTCTGTGACCTGTGCCATAGTAGACCTTTTGTCGGTTCAGACCAGACAAGACAGCCTTTGCTGCTATTGCGCAACAATGAGCTTTGGGCACCCGACACTCTGTCGCTGGTTTGTGGTTGGTCCCTCCTTGGACCACTGTCGGTAGGTACTCACCACTGATGACCGAGAGCACCCCACAAGTCTTGCCATTTCAGAGCTCTGACCCAGTTGTCTGGTCATAACAATTTAGCCCTTGCCAATGTCGCTCAGGTCTTTACTCCTGCTCATTTCTCCTGCTCATTTCTCCTGCATCCAAATCGTTGACTACAAGAACTGATTATTTGCTTACCATCTAATCTACACAACCTTGACATATGCCCTTGTTAGGAGATGATCAACGTTACTGGCTTTACCTGTGAGTGGTCGTAATGTTTTGGCTCACCAGTGAACATACACTGTAAGTCAAAAACAACAACAATCACTGATTACTTTCAAATATTACGCATATGGTATCAGGGGAAATCACAATCACTGAGATTCTAAAATATTGTATATGTATAAAGGTAAAAATATCAGATTAAATGTTGCAAGTAAAATTTCACTAAACATTTTCAAAAAACACAGAGAACTCACCTTTTTGAAACTCTTCAAGCTTTTTGACTGCCTCGTCTCTCTCTGCCTGCATTTGCTGACACTGATGTAACCAAATCACAAAACAGAACAAAACACTAATATCTCTTTTTCATTTACATTTTGATATGAAATATGATAATTTAGTACATATTTATTTTAGTGAATCCAAAGTACAGTATCATACCAGTGGGTCTAGGACAGTTCATATTTTATTGGCCGTGCTAAATGAACCACAATCCAGAATTTATTTAGGAAATGGCACAGAATGAATTTTGCCAGTGTGTGAATCTGTCTGACAATTCTAAGCCCTTCCACAGTTGCAGGAAGAATATCTCATTCTCTCTCTCTCATTCTCACTCAGACACACACACATTCGTATCACTGTACTTGTGAGGACCTTCTATTTATTATTATTAAAAAAGATTTTCCCTCTACTACCCCTAACCCCAACCCAAACCTTAACCTCAATAACCTAACCTTTATTCCTAAACTTAACATAGCCCTAACGCCCAACCTAAACCTAACCTGTAATGCATGAACCTAGATTTTTGTGGGGACTTCTGGTCCACACGTACTGTACAGTAA
Organism: Esox masquinongy; assembly: GCA_016801175.1. Taxonomy (NCBI): domain Eukaryota; kingdom Metazoa; phylum Chordata; class Actinopteri; order Esociformes; family Esocidae; genus Esox; species Esox masquinongy. Next base: position 16,389 of record JACXGI010006742.1, read on the forward strand.
AACTATACACAGTAAAACAAAGCCTAACCCCCATTAATAATTAATTGCAAACAATAAAATTACACACATCTCCCGAACACCTCTTGCATGGATGCCCTTACAAATCCACTGAACAGTTATACATATCCTTATAACACTGACCTCGATGGCTGCTTGCTCATGCTTCTTCTGAAGACCCTCATACTGATGAACAGCTGTAGAGACCAAAGGATTGCAGTCAGTCATCTCAAACTGTACATCATCACATGAGAGGAAACATCAACTTATATTTGGTCTACTAATATAGAACCACCATGTGGAAACATGGTTGATATGGCTCATACCCTAAGGAGATCATGACTATTTTTCAAACACACCTTTAAAAAAAACTCTGCTATTTAATATTTGAGTTAGTGCAAATCTTAAGGAACTGAAAGTGTGATCATCCACGGCTTCCTGTTTCACTGGAATGTCCAATCATGTGTCATCTATTTCCATGGGGAAAATAAAATGACTCCCAAATGATGAGACAAATGGTTGTTGACCATTATATATATCAGGTACAAATGCGTACAAATAGCTCAAGCTCAAAATATAGCATTTTCACCACTAGTGCAATAATTAAAGGGGAATAACACAAATTTGTCTATGTTCATAAATCGCTTGAAGTAATTGTTGGACAGTTTCTTTAAGTAAGCAACTCCCTCACTCAGGGAGAGCAGGGCTGAGCTAGTGCAAGAGCAGAGTCATCTGGTTACATTTCTCTTACCACACTAATGAGACTTCATCGAACTTTGTGAAATAATTATCGAAAAACAAACATTATTGGTGAACCATTGGCTGAACACTAGCCAAATGTAATAGAAAAATGGATCCACCCTTACCAGCTTGGGTCCGGTAAGATTTAGAACCCAA
>JACXGI010006742.1:17382-40788 GCA_016801175.1 Esox masquinongy
GAGGACCCTGGTCAGGGTATACCAACAGTGCCCTGAGGACCCACAGACAGTGGCTCAAATGTACCTTTTTTTCATCCATACTCTGTTAGTTCTACATTAACAGACTGCAGGGATGACACATCCATAGCCAGAAAATGTCCATTCATTTTCAGGGACAAAATGTTCAGAGAAGTTGAACTTTTCGAAACTTTAGCCAATACAGATGACATGGCACGAACCACTGACTTACATTCACGGATTCTCATTGGGTGTCTGTTCTTACTTTGCCAGTCTTGGCATGCATTTAGTACAGATGTGAGTCATTGCAGTCATATATTGACCTGAAAAGCAGGTCAAGTACTATTGCATTTCCTCCAACGTGCAATATTCAGGTCTCACATGCTTGGTGATTCATTCAATGAACAAAATGGAGGAAAAAGTTCTACTTTGTGTTGGGCGCTGTGCATATAACATTTCCCCATACTCATCAAATTCAAGCACTCTGTTACATTGCTCCACAGGAGAGTGGAATCGCAAGGCCCCTTGTGGTTGAAGTCTTGAATGCAAAACATTCAAAAGCATATTTGACATTTTTTAAACGGTTCATATCAGAGAAGCTAGGGTCATTCAACAAAACAAGACGTTATACCATCCTAGTTTCTTTATAGGCTAACGACTTTACACACGTTAAAGAAACAAGCTGAGCAAAATGTGACCAAACGGAAAATGTTAATTATGTGAAACAATATATTTCTCATCTTGAATGAAATCTCCCATAATAAAAGCAAAGAGAGAGAGGCTCTCAATGCACTACAGCATGTCCACTAGTCCAGCCAAAGGTGGAACGAGAGTGTGTGAAAAGGACAAGGACAAGATATGTTTTAATTAAATTTGAAGTTCTATGTATAAACCTTATTGATAACCAGGTCTTATAAACAGTAGTATTTCAATTCATGCTCATGACTTTACCATGTGACCCCATATTGATGTGATGCTGAATGTTATTCATTTCAATGGAAACAGTACACATCAGAGCGGGATTGCAAGGACCCCTAGCATTGAAGTCTCCCTTGTGAAATTGACACCGCATACTTTCAACTTTTTTTAAGGGCGGGACTCCGTAACAGAACAGAAAGTCACTAGTCTACATCCATCTTAAGTTGCTACATACTCACAGAAAATACAGCTCCGGAAATAATTAAGAGACCACTGTAGCTTTTTCTTTCCTTTCCAAAAAAGTTGAAAAGGAAAGTTTTGAGGAAAGATTTTTTTAGAAACAGAAGGGTTAAAATTAAGAGACCACTGAAAATTGAGCGCTTCTGTTCCTCACTCAAAACTTTCCTTTTCAACTTTTTTGGAAAGGAAAGAAAAAGGTGCAGCGGTCTCTTAATTTTTTCCGGAGCTGTAGTTACTAAGAAACTTGTCTTATTTTCTTGTGAAACTACATATTTCTCCTGTCATATTTGCAATCTCACAATACACATGCAAATGGAACAAGAATGCTAAAAATTAGAAGTCTGGTCTCGGGGAACACAGAAGTATTAATGGACAAATTCCTAATTTATTTTACGTTTGGGTACAGACAGGTAGCTATGGGGCAATGGTAGGCTACTGTAGTGCATTTCGAGAAAAAAAAGGGTGGCTATTTGGATGAGCATTTTGGTTTGGGATGGTGGACGGGTGACTTTTTTCTAAACTTAACCCTAACCCGTACTGCTATAACTAACCATCACCCTAATCTTAAAAGTAATTTGTAACATATCGAGCTGCTCTGCGGGTGCACTGAAAAGCTCGTCGGGCTCGACCGGGCCCTGGGCCTCTGGCATAGCTCTTCGCACCATCTCTGCAGGGCCTGCATAATGTCCTTCTGTGTCTCCAGTGGCACAGCCGGGGAGCAGGGCCTATTGACGGGCACGGACGGGGCTTTGGGCGGCTCCCCTGGTGCAGCCAGGGCTCTGAAAACGGCCTTGAATTTACACCGGCATGTTTGAGACATACCAAGCTGGATTGTGGGCGTCAGTCGCAGGAAAAGCGAACGATATGCATGCATACTGCACAAAAACTTAATACAGTTCCGAAACAATTGTCTTCGCACTTGCTACTGTACATTCCGGGGAGGATCTAGCCTACGAAAATGTGGCGTTTTGAGCCATGTATTTCTGCAATTTACACAACAAAATCTACCGGCTCGACTCTTCTTCAATATGTCTCAAAATAGTAATGTACACAAACCCTAAAAAATATGAATTCCCAGGAGACCAGGTTGAAATTATAGTAGGCTAATTGAGTTTTACTGTGAATGAGGCATAATCCGACGTTGAACTCTAGTTTCTGGGCCCTTCATTGAACGTACTATTACATTGCCATATTAGATATTGTGTAATCTAATATGCAAAGTAGACTATTCCTCTGCAAAGGCAAATTAAAACAAATTATAATAAACCACTGAAAATCTAGGGTGAATTCATTACATAATCTCCCCCTTCCTTCAAGGGAAACAAAGCTCTTAATGGGAGTACTTGAACGTACATATAAAAGGGTCCATAGTCTACTTTAAATTCAAGTTAAAGACACGTTTTTTCATGTCTTCAGCCAGAAAAACAATCGACCACGTAAACATATTTAACGTCAACAGTACAACCTACGTGAAGGCAGACAGCTGGAGGGATATCGAATTTCCACTGTGTAATTAGCATTTTTCAAACAGAAACCTTCACTAAAACGTAGCCATGATATTAAATCTTACCTTGATTGGACAGCTCTGTAATGAGCTTCATTTGATTTAGTTCGCCCGGAGCTGCCATTGGGAAAATGTATAATTGCTGTATGCAAGCACAGGCTACACATTAGTGTGCAACAGGAAATTACAGGCAACCTTGACACGCCTGCTTGTGCACAACACTCACCTTTGGCCACTGGACCAAGTCTGATTTATACTATGAGTGTGAGTTTTTCCTCTGTTGTTGACTTGGACTAAAATGGCAATTAAGCTGCACAGGCATCAAATACATATAACCTTCATTTGAGTTTAGTTTTGGATAAATTTGTTGCTGACAGGACTATGAAGATTCACTGTAGATTCACTGTAGCTGGTGAAAACTGCCCACCTCAAATAACATTGACAGAAATACTACATAATGGAGAGAGGGTTATATTCTCCGCTATCTGAAGGGTTCGGTGTCCAGTGTCCACAGAGCGGAACTCTGGAATTCCAGGTCCCGCCTATATCCTATTTGGAAACATGTACTTGGAATATTCGATGAGTTGTGTTAACATCAACCAACTGTCTTGTCTAAATTCGGAGTCTGGTGTTAAGTTGACTGGAATTTGTTGTGGTCTGGAATTTCAATAGGGACGTTTTTATTCTCAACAATGCATGGATGACAACCGATGCATTACAAAGCGTACAGACACAAACTTGCACATCACAACTGCAAGACATGGTTTGTTGACTAAATCCCCACTCATTGCAACCCCATAGAAAAACCTCACTTGCTTAATGATGTTCCGCTTAACGTGAACACATTTTGAGGATCGATACACCTCTCAAATATATCTTGTCCACAGTTTGGAAGCAATACCAGGTGTAATTACATAGGCGGAAAGATAATTGAAATATACTCACGTAAAAGTAGCTCATTAAAATGGCAGTCAAGAGCAGTTACTATACTTTTAAAATAGCCATTTTCGCTCTACATAAGTGGGCGTATATTTTTTTCAATACACTGAATTCTACAAGCATTACGTTATGTTAATAAAAATGAATAATTTCTTACATCTCAGGTATGAATTTCAAAGAGTTATACACTTTAGTATTGATGCTATTTATGCACAATAACCAAGTCTTAGTATATTGGTTTTAATATAATTTATTTAACAATCAATACAACAGATTAGATTTCTGCAACAAAAAAATAGAAGTAGCAATTAAACAGGGGAATAGTAAGTAGTATTTTCCTTATAACAGCACATAACACACATATACAGCAAGAACATAATATAAACATCCTTATCTTTCGATAGTAATTACATCAAGCAACAGGGGCCAAAAAGAACCAATCTACACAAAGGTCTAGACATAGAATAAAAATACATTTCAAGTGGCCCAATAGTTTGTCCAATAGAAACCCTTACCTCAAGCCTATAACAGTTAAACAATGTGCAAACTACCAATTATGTTTTGTCCAATAAATCAAAACGTTACAGATATCCGAGGCATTTAATGAAGTCAGACAATTTTGATCTTGTTCACAATTTCACCCGATTTGAAAGAGAAGTGCTATCTCAAGGGTGACTAATAAAGTAACACTGGACGAATCAGACCACTGAAATATAAAATAGAACACACAACAATTCCCTTTGAGATGTAATGTAGAGGAAGCTTTTATATATTTGCAAGGTGTATTTTAGTCTACGTTGGGAAATCAACATCACATGGACAAAACCCAGAAGTATAACCCGAATAAATAACAGGCTCATTATTCAATGAGGGTATGTTTACATCTCAGAATAGACACAATCACAGACACTGTTTGTACACGTTTATGGACACAGGTACAGTACTATCCATCTATGGGGGGGAGCTGGGATTATTGCTCTTTACTCTTAGTGGATGGAGGACAGGGGCAATGACGAAGACAATACTGGTCTCAGGGGTGGAGATGAGTGAGGGTGGAGACAGAGCAGCCCAAGGCGCTCAGTGACGAGCAGCAGATTCCCTGGGGTAAAACTCAGCCAGTGTGCTCTGGGGAATCCTCTTCAGCATCTCTTTGGGGAAGATTCGAAGCAGCTGCCAGCCGATGTCAAGGGTCTCGTACACAGTCCTGTTGTCATAGGGGCCTGGTGGGGGAGGGGACAGTGTTTAAGACAGGGGTATTCCAACTCTTACCCTACGAGGTCCAGAGCCTGCCGGTTTTCTGATCTACCTCATCACTGCCTATCTGGTGTCCTAGGTCTAAGTCACTGATTGGAGGGTTAGAATGGAACAAATGGGATGGAACTGGCTTTGAGGGCCAGAGTTGAATTGCCTTGGTTTTGGAAATATACATTTGAATATATTCCTTATGACAACTTATAAGCCATAACAATTCACTTTTCATAACACTTGGGTGGGTGTCATGGACAACACTGGTCAATGTTAGGTCAGGGACCTAACACGTCTGAAAACCCAAACAACCAACTCTGTATGAAAAATATAATTGAGGATTGTAGGACAGATAAAATACATAAGCCAATAACCACATTGTGTCACAGCAGGATTACATGCAGTAGATCCTGGTGATGCAAAGCCCAGTGGAATCACTGCTCTGCAATCTCATCATTTGAAGGACAAGGTGACTGAAAGGCAGACACTCATCTTAGCCCCATTTGTCTATGTTTCAGCTGAGAGTGGAAGAGATAAAAAAACTCTGACATGATACTTGCATTTCATGGCATTTCTATGGGCAAGGTTTTTCAATTTGGGTTTCAATTTACCTTAGTAGACTCATCAATTCTAATGAGATGATCTCCTTTTAATAGATTGCTTTATGTATATAAAAAAGGAATTCAGGCTCACTGTACAAAAGGCTGGATGGAAAAGCTCACAAATCCTTCATTTGGCAATCTCATCATTACAAGGACAAGTGTGAGAATAGTTTTGGCATTATGATTTAACAACAACCACACATTATTGCTGAAGGACTCTTGTTGCTTCTGTAACTGAGGTCCCGGAAAAGAACCATGCAGATGACATGAACATTTGATTCGTTTTTTCTTCATCTTTTCTGATGAAAAATAAATGTCTGAAAGCAAAAGCATTGAAAATTAACAACGTTTACTAACAAACGCTTGAATGACCTTCAGGATTAGGCCTAACAGCGTGCAATTCCAGATGGGACGATTCTTAGTTCTTTGTTAGAGCTGAGATCTGGGAATCCTCAATAAAATACACTACTATTCAAAAGTTTTGGGGCAACATTTTTGTCCATTAAAACATCAAATTCATCAGAAATACAGTGTAGAAAGTGGTAATGTTGTAAATGACTATTGCTGGAAACAGCTGATTTTTAATGGAATATATACATAGGCGTACAGAGGCCCATTAACAACAGCCATCAGTCCTGTGTTACAATGGCACATTGTGTGATAATCCAACTTAATAATTTTAAAAGGCTAACTGATCATTCCAAAATCATTTTGCAATTATGTTAGCACAGCTGAAAACTGATAAGCTGATTAAAGCAATTAAACAGGCCTTCTTTAGTCTGTTGAGTATCTGGAGCATCAGCAATGTTGGATGCGATTACAGGCTCAAAATGGCCAGAAACAGAAAAACTGAAAGTCATCAGTCTATTCTTGTTCTGAGAAATGAAAGCTAGTCCATGCGAGAAATTGCCAAGAAACTGAAGATCTCGTGCAACGCTGTGTACTACTCCTTTCACAGAACAGCTCAAACTGGCTCTAACCAGAATGAGGAATGTGAGGCCCTGGTGCACCACTGAGTAAGAGGACAAATACATTAGAATGTCTAGTTTGATAAACAGACACCGCACAGGTCCTCAACTGGCAGCTTAATTAAACAGTACCCACAAAACACCAGCCTCAACGTCAACAGCGAAGAGGCTACTCTGGGATGCTGTCCTTCTAGGCAGAGTTGAAAAAAAAAAGCCATATCTTAGACTGGCCAATAAAAAGAGAAGATTTATATGGGCTAAAGTACACAGGCACTGGACAGAGGAAAATTTGAAAAAAAGTGTTACGGACAGACAAATCTAAGTTTGAGGTGTTGGGATCACAAAAAGAACATTTGTCAGACGCCGAACAAACGAAAATATGCTGGAGGAGTGCTTGACACCATCAGGAGGCAATGTGATGGTCTGGGGGTGTTTTGGTGGCAGTGAAGAGGGAGATTTGTACAGAGTAAAAAAGTGTTCTTGAAGGACGGCTATTTAGCAACGCCATGCCATAGCCAGTGGATGTCGGCTGGTATTCTGTCTGTAACGGTGTGGCCAGTACAGTCACCGGTTCTCAACCCTATTGAGCTGTAGTGGGAGCAGCTTCACCATATACTTGTGAGAGGTGCATCAGGAAGCATGGGGTGAAATCTCTTACCTCAACAAACTGACAACTAGAATGCCAAAGGTCTGCAAGGCTATAATTGCTGCAAATGGAGGATTCTTTGACAAAAGCAAAATTTTGAAGGACACAATTATTTCAATAAAAAAATCATTATTTCTAACCTTGCCAATGACTATTCAAACGCTTTTCATGTATGTTTTCACAGAAAAAAAGGACATTTCTAAGTGACCCCAAACTTTTGAACAGTAGTATATATTTAATACCCAGTTCAGTTCATTTCTGGGGCTCTTTTGATGGGCCTGAGCTGCTTTGGAGTATTCACACTACATAAAAATTTAAGTGAAAAGCACTGATTCCACAAACAGTGTCTGAAAGGAACCAAGTGTGAAAACACACTGAATACTTAACTGTAGACATTATATTTGCCACTTTGGCTTCTCTTGTATCTTGTGTTTGTCTCAAAAGAATATTACATATATTTTACTGAGGACTACCAACTTTTAGCTCACATTTGGTACCATTCAGCCAATTTATGGGGACTCAAAAAAACCACACGCTTTTAAATATTAAATATTAAGCGCTCATTATTCAACTAGCATATAGTTTGTGCATATTGGCTGCAAAAAATAGAAAGAAAATATAAAATAGACTTGAAATGAAATAAGAACACTATGCTAAATGTATGTCTACAGTAACTTGGAATTCACTTTTAGAAACACGAGTTTGGCCAGAGCCTCCATGTTCATGCGATGGTGCCTGCAATGAACGCTTGCATCAGAGAATTCTCTCTCCACGCTTGCTGAGCCACTGGGGATGCTAAACACCATTCTGGATAACTTTGCCAGGCAGGACAGTGATGCAGATGCATCCTTCCAAATGCTGATAATGTCCCTGTCTGCATTACTCAGTTGTATCATTGGATTATTAAGTAGAGTTGGTCTGAGTGTGGTTGGTTTCCCTTTTTTTAAAGCAATGTAAACAAAGCACTCCTGATTCATTTGCAAAGACTACTGCACTATGTCCATTTTGATGCATTGGGTCTAATATACATTCCACCTGAGCTTCTATGCGCTCTGATAATAAATGAAGGGTAGAAATTGTTTGCTAATTGTTAGCTATGGCGGGGAGTGGGTTTGTTTCGTCAGACAAGGAGACAAAGGAACTCCTTCAAATTTGGAGTGATGATTATATCGCGCAAATACCCAAAATGCACATCTGTTAATGGTCTGAGTTCCTATACATCACAGCAATATAAACGCAGAGGATTGAGTCCTCAACAGAGGTGAAATAGACCAGCACAAGAGCAGAGTCTTCATTTAAAGGCAAGGGCAGTGGGAATACAAATAGAACTAAGATCAGTTCTTTCAAAGAGAAAAATATGTGAAAACACCGGACCCAGGAAACAGAGGAGACTCACAACATGCAGGTGACCAAGACAACCTCCTGATCTCAGAGCAGCAAATGTGTCAATGACAGAGACGTCGCCAGGCCTATTTTAGGGGGGCTTTAGCCCCCCTAAATATAATATTAATTAGCCCCCTAAAATAAATCAGTATATCAGTCAATATATTTTCTCTGTGATTTCTTTTTTTGTCAACCGTTCCAACACATCTAAACTTCTTACAAATTGTATAGAATCGTGTTCATTTGGCAGCATGTTCAGTTGAGTTTGATGCTTTGAACGTAACTCACTCATCTGAAGCGAGTTCTCTTCTGTAAATAGTAGCTAACGTCTCCCTACTATCCACCACCCCCATTATCGGACATTTCTAGTGGTTGGAGAAGTAAATCCTCTCAAGTTCAAAATGTAATAGCACTGGAAAGCAACGGTACGTTTTGCTAATCAATATACTCTTTCAGCTATCCCACCACCATTTTTTATAGAAATGTATGGAGGTTAAAATATTTTCTGAGATCTTAAAAATGTCATCTATGGAAATTGTTTAGACAAGTTGCAGTTTGTGAAATTCGACTGGCACATGACAGACCAGACAGTCATGTAATATCAGTGATCAGTCTTTTTTTTTTTATTTACCGGAAGGCAAGAAAGCTAGCTTCAACTTTCTAGTAGACACTTCAGAGAAGAATATGATCTGTCATTTGTAATATAAATAAAAAGCAATTCAAGAGTAATTCAACAAAATAGTAAGGTGGCCAATAATTGGGGACGGTGGCCAATAATATCATATTTTATTTTGTAGCTACGTCACTAACCAACTTATTTATATTTCCCACTAACCACCAAATATTTCCCATTAATGACATGCTAGCTAACATTTGTATGTCACCAATAGTCATCATAAACATTGATGAATTGATCAACTGATTACTCGGTACAAGATGTTTTTCAAAATTGCTGTTGGATATGCCGATAATAGGGGGTTCGAGATTAGTTATGTTCAATTCTTCTTCAACGGAACACATTTGCAAAACGATACGTTTCACAGATGCATGTTTGGGTTTGAACTTAACATATTGCAACGCATTCTGTTCAGAGGAAGGGAGATCCAGTTTTTAAATGTTGCTTTTTTAATTATCAATTATTTTTAATGATTTCATTCCGAAATGAATGGGCTAATGACTAAATCTGTTTTGAAATAATCGGAATGATTCAGAGAAATCTCATTAAGAAACAGAATATGTACTGTATGTAGATGTTCATTTACTATAAACTATAGTTCACAAAAGTATTTTGGCTACATAGTACAGCCGTTTTTGTGCCTTTTGTTGGTGTTTGATGGACGAGGACAGACTTTAATTTCTTTATTTGGACAGAATTTAAGTCATATTAGATCAGTGTCTAACACAAACTATGATACAGGTATACTTTTAGCCTATCTTGAACAAAAATAACCTTATTTTGATAGATTTTACAACCATTGTTACTCTAAAAATAAATGATGAAAAGGTGTGTTGGGGATTATATGGCCAGACGCCCCAAAACAAGGCTTAGCTCCCCCCATCCATAAATAAAAAGATTAATACATTTTTAGTGATGTCCCTGGTCACTGACCTGGCCAAGTGCTAACAAATGCCTACCATTCACCAAATACTGGATCCTGGGGGGAGTCACATACACAACGTTGCATCTTTCTCTTCGATCATCCCAAACAACTGGCATTTCAACAGCCATGCTCTCTGGTAGCGGGACTACGGCCATAAAGCAGGATTAGTCCTATCTGTTTTTCTAGTGTCTTACCCTGAGCAATGAAGTTCTTCTCAAACTTCTGCAGGAACTCCAGGTAAAGCAGATCATCGGAGGTGAGGGCCTCCTCTCCCACTACAGCCTTCATGGCCTGTACATCCTTACCAATAGCATAGCAGGCATACTGGGAGGCAGGACCCAGGAGGAAAAGGCAGAGAAAACAGGGGAGCGAGAGGTCAAAGGAATGAGAAATAAAAGGGGCCATACAACAAACAATGCATTGTGGTAGAAATTAGACGTGATTGCACAGGATATTTTGGCTGTGAGCAGAGTGACAATAACTACCAGCTGGTTAGAGACATCAGCATGGTCTTTACGAGTCATTCCTTCACCGATGGCAGACTTCATCAAACGAGACAGCGAGGGAAGCACATTGATTGGTGGATAGATCTAAAAGGAAAGGGTGGAATAAGTAAGTGAAGTCAATAATATAATTGGACAATAACTAGACAGGAGAGAGAAGGATCTACAGTACTTAATAATAGCAAGGTCCCAAGCGGTGGGACCTACAGTACTGTGATAATGTATTGTCTGTTATCGGTCAGTATGCCCATACCTGTCTGTTGTGCAGCTGTCTGTCCACATAGACCTGTCCCTCAGTGATGTACCCAGTCAAATCAGGAATAGGATGGGTGATATCTGAGAAAAGACAATTAGGATAACAATGTTAAAATCAATTAAAAGGTACATTTTAATATCCAGGTATCCATGACTTAAATCAGATATACAAGCACAGTCAAAGCATGAACTAAGCATGGCCCTTCATCCATTTTGCCAAAAAGAAATATCAGTGAACTGGGAATACAATGGTAGTGTCTACAAATGACTTGCTTTTCCTGTAATACAGAAGCTATGTAATTTTTTTCCAGCATTTCCCAGTTTAACCACAGATTCTTAGAACCTGGGAGGGTTGCAATGAAAAAGTGGCAAAATTGATGAAGAGCTGTGCTCTGAAATATGCTGACACAAATGTTTCTCTTTTTAGTAAAAATGGGAGACTCCCATTCAAAAACAGATTGGAGGCCCATCAAAGAGGTTGCTATAGTAACAGCAACAATCAAACATTGTCCCTGACAATATTTTTTTAACTGCTCTTCAGAGACACAATTTAAAAAAAGACATGCTCATCTGATAAAACACAAATCCATGAACTCAGTTTGAAAAAACTCCAGGACGTTGTCGTTTTATTTTTGTGGAGAGAAGCAGTCTTTTCTCACCGTCGTTGGGCATGGTCAGGATAGGGATCTGAGTGATGGAGCCATTCCTGCCTTCCACTCTCCCGGCACGCTCATAGATGGTGGCCAGATCAGTGTACATGTAACCAGGGAAACCACGTCGGCCAGGGACCTCCTCTCTGGCAGCTGACACCTGGGGTGGCATGGTACAAACAATTGAGCAAGGGTATGAACCACAGTACCATGAGTACTGAACTACTGGAAGCCTTTCATTATTTTAGCATGTGATTGAGTCACTGAACATGAACTTGTTCTTTATGGTTTTGGATTGTGAATTTCTGTTTAAAAGTCTATTGACAAATGGTCTCCATAGCAAACCTTCCCATTAAAATAGGAGAAAATGACAGGAATTAGATTTTAGAAAAAATAAATTACTATATAACAAATGTAATCAGCTGTAAATTATTTAAATCAGAGAGGTAGTCAAGCGCTGTCGTTTTCTCAGTCAACCTGTTGTGTAATAAATGACTGAGACCCAAGACAAAGCCAATCACTCCAAATAGTTACATTCATTGCATTCAGAAAAGGACGGGTGGTAGACGTTTAAGAAAGAAAATGTTCTCCCTTCAAATATTACAAATAAAAATGATATTCGTACAATACTTAGTCTGAATAATAAAAATTGTACATGGTCTGTTTTATCACATTTTAGGAACCGGTCATACATTTCAGCCTTGAATTTCTATGATGTGCCATTTATGCTTAGCAGTGACAGGTGGGGCTGTGGTCATTTTAGATAGTATTTTAGAAGTAGTTTTGGTTAAGTGGGCAGGGTCACTACTGTCCTAGATTTAAGGAGAAGCTTGTTCCACCATTGCTGTGCCAGGACACTGAAGGGCTTCGACCAGGCTGAGGGGGAGCTGCCCTCCCATAGTGGTGGGACGGCCAAGAGACCAGAGATGAGGAGAATGAAAAGCTTGGGAAGGGATGTAGGCTTTCAGCATTGCCAGAACACTTCCTATCTGGTCTGTTAGGATTATAGGAATCTCATGTAGACTTTATTTAATTGCCCAAATTCAAACGTCAAACCAGCGGACACACCATAGGACTTGTTAAAAGGACACACCATAGGACTTGTTAAAAAAAAAAGTATATTTATAAAATTTTGTAAAGTTGTTATTATAATACCATTCAATACCTTTTAACAAGAAATTTATTTTTTTATTTATTTTAGGATTTCAGGATGCTATATAAAACTCCAAAATAATATGAATACGTTGACTTAAAAACAAAATAGTATCTTGGGCAGAGGAAAGTCTGAAATGTAAATCATATCAGTGACAGTACATTTTATAGTAAAAATATATATACAAATATATGCTTATATATATGGTGTGACCTTTCTTAGGTGAAGGTAAAAAATGAAAGTTCATGCAGTTTGGGCAATCAAATGTTTACTTACAAACCCTTTCACATGTTTAGTTAGGTCAAAATGCTTAAACAGATACCCAGCCAGACCCAAGCAAAAAGATGTTGAATGTCTGTTGGCATTCAAAAATAATCTGTAAATATACAGTTGTCTTGTTGGCGTGTTAAAATGGTGGAGAGCTAGGGCTGCACAATTAATCGAAATATAATCGAAATTGCGATGTTGACATCCATGCATCGTACGTCCATAATTGTTTTTCTTGCGGGTGCTGTAGGTATTTTTGTAGATTACTTAAATACCCGGACTAATTTTGTTTAAATACTTGATGGTTTTTCAATGTTAGTTTGAGTTAACACTGCAAATGCTAGCGAAGACGTCTGCTTCAAGTTAGCGAGTGGAACCAAGATATAATGTCCCACATACACAACAGCATGGTTATTAAAAGTATTGGCTTCAATGTCGGTGCCTACAAACAAACTAAATATAGGAGAAAATATATCTCAAGGGTTGAGAAATTTTGCCTAACCAGCTACGGCGCAAACGCCATTGCATTACAGTAAATAAGCAGTTAAACAAATAGTTTGACACAGGCTGCACCTTCCAACTGGTAATTAGTGTAAAATAGAAAACACTGAACATCAACTCGATTTTTATTCAGTTTAATAGCACATTATGTAGGCTATGATCTCTATTTTTAAGTGAGATTACCTACGCTGTTTACACCCATGTTTGAAAATCGCAAATCATAACCGTAATTGCAATATTTGTCAAAGATAACGCGATTCAATATTTTATCCAAATCGTGCAGCCCTATCGAGAGCAGGAGTCTTTAGTCTAGATGAGCAACACCACCAGAGGCAATCTGGGGGTTTGTATCGATTATGCTAGTATTATGGTTTGATAGTATTTCAGTACTGTACCCAACGAAATGTGTTCACATTCCTTAACAATAGAGTAAAGATGTTTTTTTTATGTTGGCATTTTCTGAAACTTGTTCGGAAGTCACAAAATGAAAAACTTAAAAAGTTTTAAATAAAATGTTTATTCCAGATATGGGTCTTTTGATGATTCTGACAAAGTAGTGACTTCTTAACATAGTCAATAGAGTTCAAAAAGTAATGTTCGGCATTTGACACAGTGGAGTAAAAAAGAAGCTGTGACACATTTTCCAGATGCTTTTATTCATCCTGAGCGCCAGAGGAAGGAGATGGCAGACACTTGTGAACTATGGATTTAATTCGTAACTTGGCCTTCATGTATGTGAATCAGAAAAGTGAAATATTAATGCCATGTTGTAAAAACATGAAATACCACACAAGCCCAAGGCTTAGCAAAGGCTTTATTGATACAGCACATGTGCCAAGGTTAAAGGAAGACAATGAGGAAAGAAAGCCATGCTTTCACATGAACATAAACATTTCAAACTCACATTGTGAGGCCGGCACATTGAAATGTCAAAACGTGTTCTGCTGCATAAATTATTAAAGAGCCGGAAGGTCTGACACCACAAAAAAAGCCATAAAGCCTAAAATTAATCTTCTGAGAATTAAGTTTAAGGCATTTCCAGAAGGCTTAAGGCACATTATCCTGACTTTCCCTGAGAACATTAGAGGACATTAAAGAATTTATCACTTGGCCAACACCTCATGAGATGTTCAGAAGGCAAAGTTTGGTAGTCCCCCGTAAAATGGGCTATATCCACTAGAGTGGATATAGACTAGAGTTGTGAGCTCAAAACTAGTTTATCACATATCGAGGACCAACTTAACAGACAGCAGCAAGAAGATCAGGTGTGGAAGGTGGGAACGTGGACACTACCTGGATGACCATTACCTCTACCGAATGTACCCTTCCCCTAACAGTATGCACAGGACACTTAACAGGAAGCCATGTAAAGGTTAAAAACATTCATGCAGATATTTAGATAAGTATTTTCCTCCTGACGATATTTCTAATTTCTGAAAAGCACATAGTCCCACATCCTTGGGACCAAATGTAGAGTTTCAAGCTCTCCTTGTGTAGGTTTTCAATATCACAACCATTTAGGTAGGCCGTGCTGACTATCAGGCACATGCTACGCATGTAAAAAAGTAATGGCCTTCAAAACCTTACCAAAACAATGTTTTTTTTTTTTTTTAAAGGAATCAGCAGTTTGTTACCCACCTCTCTCAGAGCCTCGGCGTACGAGCTCATGTCAGTCAGAATGACCAGGACATGCTTCTCACACTGGTAGGCCAGGTACTCAGCTGAGGTCAGAGCCAGACGAGGGGTGATGATACGCTCAATACTTAAAAAGGAAGGAAGAAGGAAGACAAAGGTATTCAACCAAGAGGGAGGGTGATAGGTACAATTTGCAAGTTTTGCCTTTGAATGGTAACATTTCGTCATGAACACATGATTCCATTTGTAACTTAAAAGATACATTTATTGAGGGAGCTAGTGCATTACGGATGTGGCACAGAGTTTAGACTCAAACTCACGTGGGGTCATTGGCTAGGTTCAAGAACAGGCAAACATTGTCCATGGATCCATTCTCCTCAAAGTCTGACTTGAAAAAGCGGGCAGTTTCCATGTTCACCTGAAAATAGGTTTTATAATAGAACGTTAGAAAACAGAGTTTCATGATTACATACCAAGTTAATAGTAGAAGGCCGTCAACATTCTTCAACAAAAGCATTAATAATGGTCGCCGTCAATAAAAAGCATTATACTGGAAAAAGGAATTTCCATTTTAAATATCACAAAACATGATGGCAAATTCTTCCTACATATTATACCGTATGTTGGAATCGTACAAATGATGCTGCTTACTGGATCAATAACTTTCAACTCAAGGTAACTTAATAGTCCTAAGGTGAAGTGTTAATCAGATGTTAAAGAGGCTCGCTACAATTTCCTTAACACTGTGTCCTTTTCCTAATTGAGAATTCTTTTTCAATGAATATATAGATTTAAACAAATTCTGATCCCTTTTCATACACGTATGCATTGCATTTCCCTGGTCCTGTTAGAGAGCGTTTTGGGGAGAGCCTCAATGGGGTGTGAATTATCCATTAGCAGAGAGAGGATAAGGCAGTCCAGAGGAGCAGAAGTAAGGTCACTAACATCTCAGTCACAGGTCACAGAAGATTCCCCACCCAGTGCTCAATAGTCAGGAGTAGAGCAGCTGAACTGGAGAAAATTTGATACTGGCCGACTAAATGCCTTCCAGACTGCTGAATAATAACCTGCCGACGTGGCCAGAATCTACTCAGCGGAGCAAAACTAACACGGGACTTAAATACTAAGTCACCTGGTGAATGAGAGTGAGAAGAGGAGAGGGGGACAGTGTCACAGTGGGGTTAAGAGGAAGGATTAGCCACACACGAGAAGAAAAAAAAAAAGACCAAGGAAAAAAAAAGAGGTGTATCTAGCACCACTCCGCTCACCCCCATGGCGGCAAAAACAATGGCAAAGTTATCGTCGCTGTAGTCCATCACATCCTTGGATTTCTTCACAAGCCCGGCCTGACGGCAAATTTGGGCAGCAATCTGAGGAAACCAAAACACACACAGGATTAAAAGTGATAAGGTCTTGAAACACTCATGGTGATAAAACAACCAGCCCGTTAAAAATGTTTGGACATCACGGAGCACCTCCAGCTATCCCAGTTACTGGAGCATTTCATGTGTTTGTGTGTGTGTGTCCAGGTGATTATACATACGTGTGTGTGTGTGTGTGTGTGTGTGTGTGTGTGTGTGTGTTAGGTCAGCTGCATAGTTGGAGAAAAACTCGGTAATTAGGAATCTTGAGGGTAGGAATTTCACGCTTATCGCTTAACGTAATGGTTGCCGCCTGCTGATCCAGGCTGGCCCCTCGGTGCACCCTGAGCTGAGACACCTGGCCCATAGAGAACCGCGTCAACAAACGACCCCATGACATGGGTTTAATGAAACAAGAAGTGTTTTATACCATTCCAGTGACACGAGAAGTCGACCAGCATCATTAGTCGGACAAGGCGTACCCTGTTCGCTGTTTTCAGTACAGTAGGATTCTACAGTGAGCGCTTCATTCAACCACCCCCTTTTGATCCTGCACTTCCAGAATCCTTTTATTCACATTCAAAACACGGACGCTAATCAAGGGACCGGATTTTATTTTTCTGCCCAAAATCATTGTCGTCCTGTTGCTTCGGTGTGATTCTATGCATTTGATTGATCCCTCCACCCCCCAGGGCAGAATCTGATTGCGCATGTTTCAGTTTGGCGGGTTGCCCTGAACAACAACATAGCTTTCTGTGAACACAAAAAAAACCTTGAGTGTTGGGGCTCCATTGTCTGGCCTGAAGGTCATAATGAGGTTGTTTCCAATCGGTGATGGCTGGCGAGAGGACAGCCACCTCAAGCGTTAACAGCCTCATATGGCTGGGCTACCGATCCTATATTAATCAGTGCCATTCACACGATCACCTAATCCCCTCTCACCACCATTGTCTTATTAGTTTAATTCGTTTACCAGTTCAACCAGAGGGCCTCAGTGGTCATCACGCTCTTTCCAGTGCTTTAGAAAAAGATCCTCCCTTCAATCATGGGAAACAATGGATACTGACAACGTGGGCTATATAATGTATGTGGTATTCTCTAAACATTGTTGGAGACTGTATGGACTAATACAACTCAACCTTGTTTTCAACGAGCAACAGTCTGGTGGGCTGAACTTTTCCGGATAATAATGAAGAACTGGTATTTCTTATCTTGACCCTAAGATTTCAAGGGATAATCGATTAGCTGAGGGGTAGCGTGGTGAATGAGAAACTACCATAGGGGTGTCTCGTAATAACATGTTGGAATGTAGAATTATTTCAACCTCCTTGACACTACCTAGTACATCGTCTATATGATGTGTCTTAACTCTCAATCTTAAATCGGATGAAAACACCAGTTGGTTTAACTTTTAACAACAAATAAACACTTAATTTGTCGAGAAATAGTTGTTGATTGCCCAAATCGTTTGACATTTAAATATGTAATTTAGCTGATGCTCATCCAAAGGAATTGTCTCCCCATTTAAAGATCATTCAAGGAAGGGTTGCTTTGGCACCTTCCTAATTAATCTAATTTTAAATGACTGCTATTAGCAAATGGCTTCAACTCAGTTCTCTAAATCCAATAAAAATACAGGGCTTGGACAAAATAACGGAAACGCCTACAAAAATATATAATGTCAAGGACCTAATAAGGAGTGGGGCCACTCTTTGCCTTCAGAACAACTCCAATTCTTGGAATGCTATAATACAGTCCTGAACTGTCTGTTGTGTGATATTTTGCCATTGTTTAGGAAGAGAAACCTAATTATTTAGGGCTGAAGAAGGTGTAAATCTACTTTGTAGATGTTCAGATCTGGTCATTGGGGACACCAGGGAAGTTGGCAGAAGATATCTTGGACTGAAAGCATCCCTTGGCTTTCTCCAAACCAAAACGTGTCCAGATGTAGAAAATGTGAAAGACTTATGTCCATATTACTCTTTTCCATTCCTCATGGGTCCAGGTTTTTTGCTCCTTACACAAAGTTATGCGTCTTTGTGCTTGGGCCTTGCATAAAACTGGTTTCTCAATGACAGCCCTGCCATAAATTCCTGCTTTGTGAGGCTCACAACATACTGTTTTTGTTGAGACTGGGTGCTGATTAAATTTTGTGGTAATTTTCGAGGTTATGCTTTTGGGGAATTGGGCAACTAGTCTGTTGGGGAATTGGGCAAGTGTCTGTCTATCCCTGTCGGTAAGCTTCGACATGCGACGGCACATGCCGTCATGATTTTAGAGACCGTTCCCCTGGACACATCCAATAATTTAGCATTTTTTTTCACCCAAGCACTCTCTCGCACCATCATCAGAACAACACACGAGGGAATATCTTTTAGAATAATTATTTTTCCTCCTGCAGAGTTTCAGTGACTCGCAGAATCGATACCAAGGCACATTGAAACTGTTCTGGCAGCTGATGGCGGCCCAACACCTTACAGAGATACTTTACATTGATTTATCCTTTGTCACCAGCCTGTATACCTGACGATTTCAGCTTCCACTCTGCTGGAAGCAGAACCCCCCACCCCCCCCCACCCCCCAGGTTGTCCCTGTCCTTGTCCATCGGGTCATGCTTCTGACCTGGACTATGTCTAATAGACTCTGGACTCAGCCTGCATGCATTTATTGATAATTACAACTTGTACTCCTAAAATGTTCACCCGGCACAGGCAGAAGAGGACTGGTTACCCCTCTGAGCCTGGTTCCTCTCTAGGTTTCTTCCTAAATTTCGGCCTTCTTAGGGAGTTTGGGGAGTTTTTCCTAGCCACTGAAATAGAACACTGTTTTGTTTGCTCCTTGGGGTTTCAGGCTGGGTGTTTTGTAAAAGCACTTTGTGACAACAGCAGATGTAAAAAGGGCTTTATAAAGAAATGTGATTGATTGATTGTATATACTACTAACTGGCTGCTGCAGCTGCGTTCCTAATTATGATTTAGTTACTGCAAAGTAACCGTCCTTTTCCATGTGGTGTTTCCGTTATTTTGTCTACCCCTGCACCTCAGCACATTAATAACTCTGGAAGGTTTGATTAGTCCATACTTTATTTTTAGATGGTGAAACAGGAAGTCAAGTTCAGACGGCTGTCATGTGCCAATACCTAGCAAACTAACACACAGAGACCTACTATAGGTCTGACTGAAGCTTAGAAGCAGGTCTTCATTATTACAACAAGGATGTTTTAAATGTGTTTCAAAATCTGTTTTCCACAGATGTAGTGCCTTACAATCAGGAGTTTTCAAACTCAGTAATATCAAGGACCCCCAAATGAGCAGTCAATCAATTATTTATTATTTTTTGCTATTCTATACATTTTTCAGTGGCTTACAGCATGTTTGTCTATCCAATCAAGACTAGCTAAAACCTTTTGGACTCTTAGTGTTTTTACATTGGTGGTCCCCCCTACCTTGCCTACACGCCTTGCGAGTCATCTGTAATAAGATGCTGACTACCACTGGTGTACAGAGAGACAGACAAGTACAGTCTTAATACATGGTTCTATGCACCTTTCAGACTTCTCCATAGTAGGTTTAATACCATGTGTTTAACCATAGGCAATGAAATAAAAAATGCACTGTTTGAAATTAAAAAATGCACTCCACAGGCACTTAAATGTCAGTGAATTTCTGAGATGTCCTCTGCTCTGTTTTTGCAAGCTCCTGGTCCACAAGGACAAAACAATTAAAACTCTGTCTATTAGGACTTTTTATTTCAATTTGCTGGTAATATACACACTTTCACTTGTACTTACCGTAAGTGCAGGCAGATAACACACATTCCACAAAAGACATTTGACAGGAATTAAACACAGAAAAATAGATCACAACAAAACAAATCATAATCCCCTGACCTTAATAATGCTAATCACTGAGGTTTGTTACAGAATGGAGTGCCTTATGTTTCCAACCATATTATTCTGTCAGTGATGCAAAACCATCTCCCATGTTACTGACTGAGGCTATGATACGACAAAACAAAGGAAAACAGAACTTATGCATTTCCTAGCCTTGTCAGAGCGACTGTCTCCAGCATACCTCGTTGTGGGGCAGGCCAGCAGCGGAAAAGATGGGGATCTTCTGTCCTCGGGCAATGCTGTTCATCCCGTCGATGGCAGAGATACCCGTCTGGATCATCTCCTCAGGGTAGATACGGCACTGAGGATTGATGGGTTGGCCTGGAACGGGTGAGAGGTCAGACTAGACAGTAAGCCACTACCAACCCAGGTATTGGCCAGATCAAAGTGAGATAAATGGTAAAGACGGTCTTAGAACGGTTTCACCTATTCATAATGTACATGCAGCTGGACAAGAAGATTTAATATAAACAAGGCTTCAGAATAGAGGTAAAGAAATACAAAACTTTTTGGGATTTTGTGTATCAATACATTGTGGTGAGAAGGAAGTAAAGTTAAGATCAGAGGTTAGGGTCAAAGACAAATAATGGAAAAGTCATTACACCCTTGAAGTCATCTATTTAGTGGGATCCCTATCTGATTTCACACTACAAGTAAAAGGAACTATCAACAGGTTGTTATATGCATTCATCACACCCACCACACCGGCATTACCATACCTGTTAAAGACTGACAACCCTTTACAAGCTAAAGTATAGCTTCACATCTAGGTGCACAAGCAGAGTACTGATGGAACTTTATTTACTCTGAGTTCAGTATATTCAAGTCAAGGTACCATGACTCAATTATGGCTAAAGTCACGGCTGGGGTCAATTGCATTCCAACACAGACAGACAATGTCATCTAGGAAAATCGTTTACTCTCGTAATGAACAGAATTACAGATTTATCTTACCCATGATGTCCAAGTAGTCTTCAGCCAGCACAGTGGGTCCACGGTCAATGGGCTTGCCCGAGCCGTTGAAAACACGTCCTGAAATGAAAGACAGACCATCTCAATTACATTCATTGAAAATGACATTGATTGTTATCCACATAATGATCTCTGCTTTGGATTCTTTAAAAATTTTTTAAAATAAATTAAAAAACTCTAGCAGGTTTCAGACAATAGATGAAATACTGCATTTTATATTTTCATTAATTTAGGCTCATTATTATGACATTTTCAACAGATTCACTCGACTATTCAAATATATCTAACCACAAGTCTCACTAAGGTAGTGTGATTGAGATATCTGCAAAAGGTCACCCAAGTCTCAGAAATTTTCATCAGTGTTTTGTTCCCCTAATTTGTTTTTGGCAAAAACCCGCTGTGGGACTTAAATTGAGGAATTAACAGAGGTGAGGTAAAAAAGCAGCAGAACAATTGTATTAACAGACTGAAGCTTACAGGGTATTTTCTTCTTTGTGTGAGAAGGGGGGAGGTCGGAAACAGTTACACAGAATGATGAAAACCCAGATGTACAGAAACTCTAGAGAGCAGCTAATTCAGTCGTAATCAATGGTGGATTTCATGCTTCCTCCTGCCTTGTGCCCACCGGACGTCACTCAGTATGTTGCGGAGGGCTCATCTTACCCAGCATGTCCTCAGACACAGGTGTGCGCAAGATGTCACCGGTGAATTCACAGGCAGTCTTCTTGGCATCAATACCAGATGTCCCCTCAAACACCTGAAAATGACAAACAGTACATATGAGTTGTTTGTGGTTTGTGCTTGCACGTGCGCGTGTGCATGTGCGTGTGTGTGTCACTCACCTGAACGACAGCCTTGGTCCCAATCACCTCCAGCACCTGGCCACTCCTCCTGGTGCCATCAGGTAAAGTCAGGTGCACAATCTCGGCATACCTGGGAAACTGCCACAATAACAGGCAGGGAAATTACAAAACATTTTGAGTACAAAACATTTATGAACAGCTATTAAGCGAACCATGCAGACAATATAAATATATATTTCCATTTGCAAGGTAGAACAAAAAAGTATCATAGAATTCTTCTCGGGTAAGTTGCACATACTTGCGTCAGATGCTAGACTAAGTTCTATGGGGAGATGTTAAGAGAAAGATTAAGTTTTCACCCTTTTAGGAGAGTCAATGGACCAAATTTCACATGCTTTTAGAATAATTCAAATATTGCGAGCAATGACAAATTGTGAGCAGTTAAAAATGACCAGTGACTAACAATCAGGTCCTTGTTAGTCATGCATCTCAGGGTGTTGACAGACGCTATAATACCAAATAAGCATCTGTCCACAAGAGATTAATAGATACTAATACTAAATCTCTACTCACCTTCACATTATCCAGGATCACCAGAGGGCCGTTGACACCAGACACAGTAGAGTAAGCTGAAAGCGGACAACAGAAGTTAATTTTTTTGTCTCCAAGTACAATAGTTGATCAAAATCACCTTTCATCTATATTACATTTAAGCCATTGAAGCAGACGTTCTTATACAGGGCGACATTTTCAAACATTTTCATATTGGCCCCCCTATGGGTAGCAAACCAACAACATGCTATATCAGCTGAATGACGTCGTAAGGTACAGAACGTAGTGTCGCAATGTCATTTTACATCACATTAGGGGCAGCTTCTTCTGAACAAAACATTCATCAGCATATCTACAGGTGCTGGTCATATAATTAGAATATCATCAAAAAGTTGATTTATTTCAGTAATTCCATTCAAAAAGTGAAACTTGTATAATGTATACATTCATTTCACACAGACTGATATATTTCAAGTGTTTATTCCTTTTAATTTTGATGATTATAACTGACAACTAATGAAAACCCCAAATTCTGTATCTCAGCAAATTAGAATATTGTGAAAAGGTTCAATATTAAAGACACCTGCTGCCACACTCTAATCAGCTAATTAACTCAAAATACCTGCAAAGGCCTTTAAATGGTCTCTCAGTCTAGTTCTGTAGGCTACACAATCATGGGGAAGACTGCTGACTTGACAGCTGTCCAAAAGACGACCATTGACACCTTGCACAAGGAGGGCAAGACACAAAAGGTCATTGCTAAAGAGGCAGGCTGTTCACAGAGCTCTGTGTCCAAGCACATTAATAGAGAGGCGAAGG
>JACXGI010006743.1:0-40558 GCA_016801175.1 Esox masquinongy
ACTGTATACACTGGGCCTGATGTCTGCTCTGTAACATTACAAATACACTGTATACACTGGGTCTGATGTCTGCTCTGTAACAGTAGAAATACACTGTGTACACTGGGTCTGATGTCTGCTCTGTAACTGTACAAATACACTGTGTACACTGGGTCTGATGTCTGCTCTGTAACAGTAAAACATACACTGTATACACTGGGTCTGTTGTCTCCTCTGTAACAGTACAAATACACTGTATACACTGGGTCTTATGTCTGCTCTGTAACAGTAAAACATGCATTGTATACACTGGGACTGATGTCTGCTCTGTAACAGTTCAAATGCACTGTATACACTGGGCCTGATATTTGCTATGTAACAGTACAAATACACTGTATACATTGGGTCTGATGTCTGCTCTGTAACATTACAAATACACTGTACTGTATACACTGGGCCTGATGTCTGCTCTGTAACATTACAAATACACTGTACTGTATACACTGGGCCAGATGTCTGCTCTGTAACATTACAAATACACTGTACTGTATACACTTGGCCTGATGTCTGCTCTGTAACATTACAAATGCACTGTACTGTATAAACTGGGCCTGATGTCTGCTCTGTAACATTACAAATACACTCTACTGTATAAACTGGGCCTGATGTCTGCTCTGTAACATTACAAATACACTGTACTGTATACACTGGGCCTGTCGTTTGCTCTGTAACATTACAAATACACTGTATACACTGGGCCAGATGTCTGCTCTGTAACAGTACAAATACACTGAATACACTGGGCCAGATGTCTGCTCTGTAACATAACAAATACAATGTATACTCCAGGCCTGATGTCTGCTGTGTAACATTCAAAATTAATCCATAGTTCATTCATTATTATTTGTATAAACATATTTTAAATTTTAACATGGTCACTACTGATTTGATTGTGGTTACTTTAAACGAGAAACTTTCCTGAAATAGGTGGTCATTTGATTGATTTGTGTATGGTTTCCTAGAAACAAGGGGTGTCTCAACAAACTCACTCTCCCCTACACCACGTAATCCCTAAGCATGCATCGGACAAACACACTGTAAAATGACACACATTCCAACCCAAAAATGACGCATAACATAAATAGCACAGCTTTTACGATAATCTGATAATTGACTCATAAATAATGCACACTTACTCCAAAATTATATACATTCCACCATAAAATGATACATAGCCCTGTATTGCAAAGCTTTTACCATAATCTGGTAATTGACTCAATGCAGCTGCCCTGCTGATCTCGTAATAGTGGAAACATATTTCTTTCATCATGCGGAGTCCTAGGCTATAGTACCCACTCAAACACTAAACTTTGAACCAGAGGAAAGTTCAAGCGTGGACTGATTGTATCTGGACATTGGGGTTGAATAGGCGTAGCCTACCCTTCTGTGCCGCAGACATGGGAAAAAACTACTGTATTAAAGAAACTATAGCGATATAACTCCTGGAGCAAACATGGTCCATAATGAAGCAGTGAGAGTTTGATTGGTAGTTAAATGGTGTTACCTAATTGAGACTAGATCATTAAATCCTATTTCACAGACTTTAGAACCAAAGGAAAGAAACAGCCTCTCCACTTTGATAGTATCAGTGTCAGGGCCTGATGTAGGACCAACCCTATGTAATTAACCCTTCAGGGCTAATTGGCCCTAACATAACAAAGATCAAGGCAATTACGGTAATAGATCACCGCAAAGAAATGTGATCTCCAAAGAATGTGGATAGCGCACAGCTTTAAGTGTACACAGTGGCATGAAACTGTTGTTCAATGTATTTGTCAAACTTATCCCATGTCAAACTGGGATCGTTTTATTGACATCATCGTGAAATGATGCCACAACTGTTCTCATCAGCCAGAGAGGAGTGCATGCAATGCCAAATAAATACTTAGCATCCCAAATGACAATTAAATCCAATAGACCAGAGCCCCATGGTCTAAAGTAATACACTATGAGGGGAATAGGGTGCCATTCTGGACAAAGACCAAGTGTGTCACATTGGTAAGTAAGGATAGCGACTCAGAAACCTACAACGAGTGGGGGTTGTTTTCTCTCCAGGAGTCTCCGCCCAGCCAGACGATGCAAAGCTCCCAAATGATGATTGACAGAGAAAAAGACAGAAGCAGGAA
Source organism: Esox masquinongy (assembly GCA_016801175.1). NCBI lineage: Eukaryota > Metazoa > Chordata > Actinopteri > Esociformes > Esocidae > Esox > Esox masquinongy. The sequence continues at coordinate 2,166 of JACXGI010006743.1, forward strand.
CATTTTGACAGCGAGAATAACGACCCGCATTCCTGAGGTGGTGGTAGAAACAACATTCAGGCTGCGTTATGATCACTCCATTTGATCACAAACACATATTGTCTTTGAGCGCGTCTAATTACTTCATTACAACCGTGAGACATGTCGAAGCAGCCGGCAGGGCTCGCAGTATACCTCTGGCATAGAAAAGCCAACACAACAACAACTCTGGTTTATATGATTGAATAGAAAAATAAAATAGCCTCCAGTTATTTTTCAAAGGCAGAAAAATTTATGCTACCCTGTGCATCAGCCCCAACCGGCTGTGTACATGTGAGGAAGTAAACCTGTCTTTACAGAGCTCCCTGCACTGACAAATGGTCATTAGAGGAGCATTTTGGTAATTGTGCTGAATGCTTCAAAACAGAAGAGCACTTAAGCCTTACCTAGAGACAAGGAGGAATTTATGATTAATTACCGTTTTACCTAGCATTTTCACCAAGTCCTGTAGTGCTCAGTGAAAGGAGTAGCCAGGGTTGTAGCCTAATCCTGACAGCAAAATCTCTTCACTTACAGCAATTCACGCTCATCTGAAGCTACAAAGATACTATTTAGATCAGTCTGCCTGGGAACAGATCAGTCCAATAAGAGTGGTCACAGGTCAAATCCATGTTGTAGCCGTACCAGAGGAGCCATGCCGCACCACAGGCACTCTGCCCTCTGCTGGTTATCGACATCAAAACAGGAAGGTAGCAAACCACAGTTCACATGGAGATGGTGTATAGCATATAATCTACCACTTTACAAGATATCATCCTAATACCCAGATCTTCCTAATTGAGCGACCAGAATTCTGTTAAAGCACCTGCAGAATACTTATCTTTGCCACATGGAGATTACAGGATTTGTCTAGGATGACTTACAGTGTGTGGCTCGACTACGGCATGAGATGTTTCATTCCCGCATTTGGTCTTAAGAACTAAGCAGTGGTTCTTTGAAGGAGAAAAGCTGTTAAGTGAACGTTATAATTGATTACTGCGCGGGAATTCTATCATCGCCAACAGTTTGTTAGTTTTCTAACTTTTTGGAATATAAAGGATATACTCTAAAGAGTCTTCCAACCACTGAGGCCATGTATTAGCTAGATAAAACCCATAAAGGATACACTGTATTGGATCTCAAGGGTGGCATGCTGACAAAACACTTCTTTGTTGGTATATACAGAATGGTCTATATGAGACATGCAAAGGAAAGTGAAAAGGGACCAGACAATACACAAAAAGCGGGAAAATAATTGCATAGTAACAAGGCCCTACATTAGTTTTATTACTCACTTCAAAGAGCAGAGACAATGTTAGAGATCAATGGTTATGAGAAGCAATTTGGGGGATCAGTGTGCAATTTGATGCAAAAGAAAAGCAGTCAAGGGTAAATCTGTGTAGTTAACATACAACAGCTGGCCTTGTTCTACACTGCACTTGGGATCCGACCTGAAGTTGAAGTGAGGCCAATGGCTGTGCACTCAAAGGTCAACGGGTCGCGTCCTAAGTGAGACACTGTCGAACCATGAGAAAGGCATTTAGATGATCATTTTCTATGTCAGACTGTGTGCGGGTGGAGGTGAAAACGTCAGGAGTAATTACCAGAGGGTCCTATTCATTTCCAAAGCGACAAGTCCTCACTCACCTTGTTGGAGGATTTTGCCAAAGTACTTGTTCTGACTGGTGCAGTTCCAGCGGCGAAAGCGAAACTGGTACTGGCACTCCCGTACGCCCAACTTGGCACCCTTGGCGACCTCGTGGACGATCTCTGGCTGGGTTTGGCATAGCTCGGCCTGCTTGCCCGCTAGTCTCTTGGTCTTCCTGCAGATACTGTTAGGGTCCATGTGCAGAGGACTTCCAACTGCCCTGCGGAGAAACCACGCAATGTAGACCGTCACTATAAACCCTGTGTCAAAACATGGCGTTGTAACATTACTACAAGGTCTTGTTACATTTCAGAAAAGTATCTTACCTAGAAGTGGCGCCTAAGCTAAACGTACACGTTCTCTCAGGTGTGGAGAGAAACAGTTAGGCAGCAGTGAATGATTAACAGTGAAAACTGAAAGCAGTGGAAAGGCAGCATCTTAATTGCTGGGTTTCTTACATTGCGCTGACAGATGTATGTTTTACAGTATGGTAAATTGTTTATTTAAATTTCCCATGGGAGTATGGGGCCTATGGTCCAACACTGTGAGCTCTTGCCAGTACTTCCCGTGACAGTTGCTATGACCTAATGTGAGAACAGCCCTTTTCCCCTGCTCCTCCGTTCAATAACTTGGCCCCTGACTCCAGTTCAGCCAGTGCGATCTGTAAAGCTTGAGTCCATTTTTATTGTTATGTGGGAGTAGGAGTGTGTGAAAATACCTCATTGCTTTTCATTCACCCCTGTCAGAGCTAATCTTTCTGACTAATAACATTCATCTGCCTCGTGAGTTTGTTTTAAGATGTCAAGACAAGCACTCTTGCCAATCCCTAGCATGGCGGTCTGATAACAAGGGTGAGATACAGGATAGTTGCTCTTAAAATGTAATTCATCCCATATCCGGTAAGTCAATTACTTTATTAAAGCCATTTATATAAATCAATGTCTAAAATGTAACTGTATATCAGTGATTCAATCAAAATACCAATTATTTATACAGTTAGATGTACCTTTTTTAGCCATAGCGTCATGGAAAACCACAAATTGAACTGCCAACATAATGTACGCTTGTCCTTGAAAGACTGAAAAATAGAATAACGGCTGCACAGATTAAGTAGAGCAAAATTCTTGAAAGCCTAATAATTCATGTTGTCCTTAAACTGGGGAGTGAGCAGCAACCGGATGCCTACAACGTGAGTTATCTACAATGAAGTGTGAGAACCTGACTTTCAGTCCAGCCTTCAACTGCTTCTGGGATCCTGAAATCCTACTGCCACTTATTGACTATGTATTGACAAGGTCTCCATGGAGACGGATCACGGGGGAACACATCCCGAGCATGCTCCAGTGTTCCTACACAGATCCGACTCCAATGAATCCACACCCCTGTGTAATTAGCAAGTGCAGATACAGTACTTAGCAGACACACCAAGTCTTTACAACCCCTGATTATGTGATGTGTCATGGCCTTCAAACCTGTGGGAATCTGTGTGCCAGGATCACAGCTTTGAAACTGGCTCATCGAGCTGCTCACAAAAAACAGAGCAGAATTTACAGCAGGAGGTGTAGACTCATAAAAAAGCAAACCATCTCGGAGAGCGTTTCTTCCCCAAGTCCTATGTCATTGACAGAGCAAAAAGCAAACCCCCCTGGACCAATTCGAATGAAATGCTTGAATATCACGCAGGCAATAAGCTTGATCACTTTCACGGGCGAAGCACGCAGACAGAGTATGGCTCCAGCAAAATGTACATGAAGACATTTGTCTGTTTGGAACAAAACTTAATCCAAACCAAGACTGACCTGAACGGGCCCCTAAATGGAACATGATGCTATCAATGTTGAATGGATAGGAATCTTTATAAAAGCACAAATAAAAGGAACTAACTAAATCAGATAAGCACTTAATCTTCCATGTCCATGCCATATGTCATTATTCTTTCCCTGTATCAGTGACAGTAAAGCTCCTGGACACGATAAGGCAGAAACAGATTCTAATCATGACAGAAACAAGGATGCACAGACATCTATGCAATCAAGTGCCCTCCGAACAGCGTCTAGCCTAAAATATCAGGCAAATTCAGCAACCAAAATAGAGAGAACCTGATAAATGATTAGTATCCAAATAATAAGTACCAAAGTAGGCCCACGTGACCTGGCGGCGATACACTGTTCTTCTAGCTGTGTGTGGATCTCCGATTACACTATGAACTTCACAGCCATAGTGTACGTGGGCTTTTTGTCACATTGCAAAGAAACGACTGAATTTCATTGTCCTTAATCCTGTAAGTACGCTGGATATGAAGTCAGTCACGACAACGTTGGAACGCTATCTAGAGAGCAACTTGTGTTCAGCTCTGTGGTCTCTGGCTCGGAGCCACAGCAAAATCTTTGCTAGAACTTAACACTAAATCAAGTGACTGGATCCGGGGTCCTGCACGACACAGGCGCAGCGCTGCAGTCTATCATGTGTGTCTTGCAATACGTGAGGACAGCAAAAGGCGTACCCGTGCACCGAGAACCCCTGACGCCCAAAAATCAGCAGAGGCTACAAACACTTTTGGGAATAGTATTCTACATTGTCATCCCAGTCATGTAAACAGATATTTCAGCCAAGTCACTGAATCTGATTCCGTCTTGATTGCAAATCATATGATTTTCCAGAAGGAGGTATTGCTTTGAAATGGGAGTGAGAACGATAATGATCTGATACAATAAAGTGCTTCCACGCAGGTGATGCAGAGCTAGAAATTGGCCCGGGACCCATGCAGTCCGGATGAGTGGGAGTGGAACGTGGTTTACGCACACCTTTGGGCCACACTCATGGCGGTCTGCCAGACTTTGACCCACACTCACACAAGAGTGGGAGGCTGCTTGTCCTGAAAAAGGCATTCCACACTCACTGGTCACCCTGCTCTCCCTCCAAATGATTTGAGCCTAATCAAAGAAGCTCTGAAAGAAGAGGTTTATCTCAGGGACGTTTCATCTCCCCCACAAATGACATCCTGTCTGTAAGGTCTGGTTGACAACCGTTTGTTTTAAAAGACATGGGGCAGAGAGACAGGAGTGAGACGCCATGCCCAGCTCTCAACAGAAAGCATCTTTGTCTTGTCAACCTGCAGGACCTCCAGGTGTGCTCATCCGGGTGCTCCAATTTTGTCTTTGGGGAGAAAGGTTCACAGTTCAACAGCACTAATGGCCTGCCTTGATCAAGAGTGGATGAGAGGCAAACTTGAAAAGATTTAATTTGGCTAAACATCCCTCTTCAGATGAGCATGTCAAATAAATATATCATAATGTATACAAAAACATCAGACTCTGTCTATTTAAATTTCATACATTTCAGAGAGTTTGAGAAAGAATTGTTTTATGATAAGATATCCATTGCCTCAAGGTCTACCTAAAATTCCAGCTGTGACCCTAATAATATCTCGTTTTACACTACAGGATATGTCAGACCTCAACGAGATGCAGCTGAGCCTGTCTTTCTAGCTAAGTCCTATCTATCATTAGGGTCTTTCATTTTATCTTAGATTTTTCAGCACATTTCCTATATTTGTCTGTCATCAAAATAAAGAATGTAATCACATTTTGTGGTTAGCTAAGAAATGTTAACAGAAAGATCATTGATTGATCAACTGATGCAACTTCTTGAAGTAAGTTTGTATAACAGTGTGGTCATAGGTTGTGAGATCCACAACCATTAATTAGATCGTAACTGTAGATGAATTACTACCACATGGTTCACAATGCGGTCAAGGTCATCAGACGTGCTACCATGGTTTAGCTTACACTTGTCAAGAAAAGTCTATTTCAATAAAGGTTAGTCTAAGTCACATTTGATATATCTAAAATAATGCCAAGTAAAATATCAAGAACATGGACATACGTTCATAATCTACGTAACATCAAATGACCTTATTCTGAAGAACTTAATTTCCATTTGAAAATACAGAAAACATGTTAATTGTGTATAGCATGACTTACCACCATAACCCAATGATATTGACCGGACATAAGAGGATGAAAAACAGGGCAAGTTGAGTACGAGATAATGGAATCGTCATGATAAGAGTAGCCTATCCGTTAAAAAAAACGAAAGTTCAAAAGTGAGAGCCGCGAATCCCCAATTCAATTAAGAATTTGTTGTTTTCATAGGACGTCCTGCAGAATTTGTTATCTGCAGGATTCAGCACCCCAACGAAACACGCAAAAAGTCCATTGAAGTCATCTTTGGATGCATCACTAACGTTCGATTATTCGTTCAGGAGAGAAGCGACATCCGTGATTAAAGTTGTTAACCTCTTCATAGTCGTCTCTCGGGTAGACAGATTCACAGCTCAAATACCACAGGAAGGTGACAAGCACGTCCTAACTAAAACACGAAATTCCAATAGCACAGCGATTTTAATCTGGCAGCGAGGATACTACAGCCCGGGGGTGATGGAATGTAGCCAGACTTAGGGCAGAAAAGTAAACCCAAGGACCCAGCAGATTCCGTGAGGACAATCAATGCTAACGTTATAACCTATACCGCAATATAAATAAAAATGTATTGGCCTTGGTGACATCTGCTGGATTTGTGCTTTGCTCCGCATCGAAGTAGTCGGTAGTTATCGATTCACAGGTAGGCGACGGGCGTCAAAGCGCACAGATTTACCAGGTTGTCTGCGCGCTCGTGCACTTTTCCCCCTCAAGTGGGAATGTATTTTCCTTGGACAAGAAATGCGCTCATCTCCCACCCGGTATGACGCGCTTCGGGCCAAGTTAAATCTTCACTGACACTCAGAAAACTGGATAATTTGTTAAGGAACCTGTCTGTGTGCAGAAAAAGGTATTTTAAAGCGGAATGGGAGAGAAAGGGGAACATTTCCCTGCATGTTTACAGTAAAGAAATCAGAGCTCTCAGGAATGGATGAGCTCATCTCGGGTGTTGCAGATGTCTCTGTGATATTTGCCAATATCTGTTGATAACGTGAACCTGCATAATTTGGGGAAAACTACATAGGCCTTAAGTTGTTTTTCTATTATGTAGTAGCCTAAGCTAATTGACGGGTAAACCCGACTTTCATTGAAGCTGTTATTAGCTGCGTAAAAAACGATAACATATTTGCACACACTTAATTTCCAGCCTGATAACAGAGAATATCTTTTGAATAAGGCACATCTATTAATCTATATATGTTTTTTTTATTTCGACCAACTACCGATAGCTACCGATAGACTACTGGCTATAGATCTGTTCTGAAACATCTTTTATTTTGTTCCTATGAGGCAGTACTGTATGGAAACACCTGCTATCGGAGTTTTTTCTTTGTTGAGTTCACATTCTAATTTTTTTATACTAGTCATTACAAAGAATAAAGAATTTACTAAACTTTTGCCCGTATGTCATACATGTCTAATATGGATAACATTACCATCTAGCAGCCTATCAATCTCCCTTTAGACTGCATGGCCATGGGCATCCCAATTGAAACGTAAGCTGTTCTTTTAGCCCATCCAAGATATATCCCTACATTCCAATACAGTTAAGCAATCAATCATGATACAGACACAACACAAGCAATGAGGGGATTTTGCTAGTCTCATTTTTTTTATTTCTCTCTATAGCCCTGAGCAGCCTAGTGGAAAGAAGAGCAGTTGTTTCTTTGCTTTCTTCTCTTTTATTGAAATGTTAGTGTTCACACTCATTTTAAAGGTGAAAAATCAAATAGATTTGTCCCATCTAGGAATGGCTTACAGATTTGTATCATACAGCTGAAAACCATCCATACTGTAGGTATGACAAAGTAGATATTGGATCAAAGATATGTTTTAAATATGTTTTAAGACAGTAAAGTTACGTGATCAACTCTGCAGATGTAGGATGAAGTTCCATCCATAGAGGATTGATCTGTGTGATCATAATTACTACAATTCTCACTTAATTTCTCAGCTTTAAGTGAAAAATTACATTTCAGCTAATCCAGTAAATACACCTAGGGGTTTATCCATGCATTTTTGGAATTCCTGCAAGAAATGCCCTTCTGTTTATATGAATAGTACTCAAAATCAAATAAGAACATTATGAATATTGCATTATCATTCTGTATTTAACTGAAGCCTAATTGCAAGCTTGACAACTCCACTTGTAGTTCCCCCCACCTATGAGTGACTGTTTTTGTTAGAGGACTGATTCTTCATACTTGGCTTAAACTTTATGGACAATAAAGATCCCATTTCAAAGTACAGCAGGGTGTTGAACCTGGGGTCTTGGCTGAATGTTCCTGGGAACAGCCCTAAGCAGACCCAAAGTAAGTCTTTAGTCGACTTACTTGCAGTGCTAGTGTGTACACTATACTTCAATCCCTTGCAGGGCTAGTGTGTACACTATATTAAAATACCTTGCAGGGCTAGTGAGTACATTATAATTCAATACCTTGCAGGGCTAGTGTGTACACTATACTTCAATACTTTGCAGGGCTAGTGTGCACACTATACTTCAATACCTTGCAGAGCTAGTGTGTACACTATACTTCAATACCTTGCAGTGCTAGTGTATACACTATACTTCAATACCTTGCAAGGCTAGTGTATACACTATACTTCAATACCTTGTAGTGCTAGTGTGTACACTATACTTCAATACCTTGCAGTGCTAGTGTGTACACTATACTTCAATACCTTGCAGTGCTAGTGTGTACACTATACTTCAATACCTTGCAGTGCTAGTGTATACACTATACTTCAATACCTTGCAAGGCTAGTGTATACACTATACTTCAATACCTTGCAGTGCTAGTGTGTACACTATACTTCAATACCTTGCAGTGCTAGTGTGTACACTATAATTCAATACCTTGCAGTGCTAGTGTGTACACTATACTTCAATACCTTGCAGTGCTAGCATGTGCCCTATACTTTGAACCTCCACCCTGGCACAGCACACTTCCCTTTTCAGACTGCTTTCATCAAACCATGAAATGGTCTGCCACAGGTTACCTGTCTGCCACAGGTTTGCACCTTCTATCTCTGGTTACCAGGGTTTCATCGTTCTACAATACCACTCATTAGTCCTTTGTTTGCCTAATCCTTCAATTCACGCGAGTTGGCAAAAAGTCGGTCGATAGGATAATCATCCAAAATTAGTCCAAACACACTCATATTTTCTACACTGAGTTGAATTAAGGCTGAATTTAAAACACATGACTGCTATTTGCCTCAACCTTTTTAAACAACCCACAGTCATTTCTGGAATCCCCTTGAGAAGTCAAGTTCATGAATTCCTTTACAACTGGCAACATAATTATATTATAAAAAGCATTCATATGGCCACGTGATTTCACATTATCTGTAAACACGATGTCCGTTTAGAAGACAAAACATATGATTCCCTGACAACAGAAAATGAGCAAAACAGACACCATGTTTTCAATAGAATTGTGTATTTTTTAATAAAAATAATAATAATACTGACAAAGAATCATTGTTTTCTCACATACAGTAGCCAAGGCTTATTGGTGGGGACACCTGTCACTATTCTGCCCGCTGACCTGTGGCCTTTTGCAGTCACTGCATGCTTCCCCATCACAAGCCTTACACCAGTGCAGATTACCCTTTCTTACTAAAAAAACAGTGTTACATTTTTTACTGATCATGAGGTCATCCCCTCAGCAGCAAATAGTCCCCTCAGAAATGGTCCAGCCTATCGGAAACCTAATTAATTCCAGCAGCGATCTTCCAACTGCGTCACATTTAATTCTCAGTAATAACATCACTGTTCAACTGACGTTCATTAAGTTTGTTCCAATCGATGGTGTTACCCCCTGGGGTTGTGTGAAAGGGAAACACAATGTGTTTCTGTCAGTTACACTGTATGTACAGCTGATTTTATATTACCACACTCTTACTGGACAGTCACCTTTTACACATAGAGCTACAGACAGCAGTGTTCTTATCTCAGAAAGGCTGACAATAAAAAAATAAAAAGACAAAAGGAAATGAGTGGAGCTGCTTCTTAATTTTCTTTCACTGAGCATGTCTTCATGACTGCAGTTATACAGACAGCCCAATACTTTGAACCAATCTGATCAAAGGTGAAAAATATCTGATGGGAACAGACTAATGGGTCAATTACAGGGAAAACCATCAGAATTGGGCTGCCTGTGTATACGCAGCCATAGTAGGTCTCTCCTGCTAAAAATGCTTAAAGGGTTTTTGTTGTGTTGCACATTTTCAGGGAGATTGCCTGAGTAGATATCAGGGTATACACAGATGGTTGGAATGATAAGCCCAGGTCATTCAAAGTCCACACAGTGAGAGAGAAAACTTTACACCCCACAGTGTGAAACTATGGGGGAAATGCATGATCCAGCATTTACAACAATGTGTACGTTTTCTTTACTTTTCTTGCCTAAACTTTTTCAGCATTCTTTTCTTATTGCCAAACAGCCACTCAGAAATTATGTAGTGTACAAAAAGCAACATAAACAAGCCTGGCACTTTTTGTAGTTTAATATTTGTTTTGTTTGATTTGTAGACGTATTAGCCTATTTAATACAGAACAACATGAAATGGTTCCCTGCATGTAAAAGGTTTATAAGTATATAGCGCCACCTTGTGGAAATATATGTAAAGAACGCTTCAGAGAGAAAAGAGGAAATGACAAGCCTACTTGAGTGCTTGAAAAACTCTTACATTTATTGTTATAAGGCACAACCTAGAAGAATGAATGCTCTTCAATAGTAATTTCAATTAATGACATAGGCCTACCCACTGACTATTGAATAATATAAACCAATAAAAACAAAGATTAAAATATCAGCATAATTCTATGAACACAACCCAAAATGTAAAGTCTTTGTTTTGCAATTTTTATTATTTGTACAGCTTGAAATAATGTGTATTATAGTATCAGAGAAGCTTACTCAAAATAGGTTTACCTGCTGGTAATCTGTTGACTAGAGCACAAATGCTGTGTGCAATGGGCTTGATTTTAGATCCGACTGAAATTTTCATAAACAAGGCATTAGCATAGACTATTGTGTTAGAGCCTAACATCAGTTTTCAAGGGCAAAGCTATGGGGGAAATGTGAAAATATGTGTACAATTACATGCTGCTTTTGGATGCGTGTTGGTTCATGTTGTTTGTCAAACAGCTTTCCGGAGAGAGTGCAGAAGAGCATGTTTAACCACCCAAAACCCTTCATTTACTCTATTGTAAAACTGATGCACCATGTGGAAAACAAGGCCCATTCATTAAGTGTAATTTTTAGTGTCAATAAAGGCTGAGTTTGCACACGTAGCCCAAATCTGATATTTGTCACTTTAATTGGGCTTTTATTCAATCACATCAGATCTTTTCATATCAGATCTTTCTAAATGATCCAATCTGGGCTACCTGTGTAATGCAGCCTAGATGTCCCATGTACATAGTCTGTAATTTGTCAGGGCTTAAAGAAAGGCCCCTAAAGACTGAAAGCTATGCACTTTTTAGAAAACACATCTAACCTTTAATTTATAATTTAGTACCAGTTTGAAAGGCATTTTTTGTTACAAAATTAAAAGAAAGTAAAAATTTCTCTTAGTCACCATTTCTGATAGTCCTCTATCCCAACATGAGGCAGGAAAGGTTGCAGTTAACAGACTCATCGTCGCTTGCTTTTATCAACAACCTACCAGTTTGGTGGAAAGATGCCTCCAGTGGGATCAGTTTTATATAATGAATGCTGACTTTTTAATACTAGCCTAAAAAACTGCTGCAGACCGAAACCTGGCTATTTATTATGACTGAGTGTTTTTCTGATTAGATGTGTTATACCACCTTCTCTGAAAGCCACATCTACATCCATAGGTCTGAACCCTCACCAACTCAGTGACAACATCCCACCCCTGCCACTTTTGAAACAAAACCTTTGGAAAAATATCTAAAATAATAGACTCTGTGCGTTTTCGTTATAGACACTAGTGTGGTAACTATTGCTTTTCAGCTTCCACGGCACAGATGTTTGATACATATTTCAGACTGAGACACACTACAGACAAAAATGATAGGTGTTGTACCAAACAAAGCCATCAGTTTTTGGATCAACTCTAACCGGTCTGATTATCAAAGCCAATGTCAAATTTTCAAAATGTTGCTTTACTTATGTGGATCTGAACCAAGCCATTGATTTCTGTGAGCAGTCAGATGGTCATATATTTGGGAACCCAACTTTGATCCAGACTCTTTGCAGAGAAGACACAAACTTCTATGGGCTAGGCATAGCATTTCTGTAGCACAGTGTTATTTAAGTTATTGGAAGTCAAGGTTAAATCTCCTTGCACTTCCCATCTTGACACAAAGCCTCTGTTTTAGAGGACCGAGGTTAATTCAACACTCTAAGAGTTTATAATAAATTCTATACAATATTGTATGCATGTCTGAACATTCTTTTCAGCATTAAAGAGTAGCGATAAATACTGCCACATGCCATTTCTGTTGAACTATTTAAAAATACCAAAATGGTGTTTAGAAGCTTTAACAAGCATATACTAAAGATAACTAAACAGAGCGTGTGTCACAGTTTCTCAACTCTTTTAGGTAGTACTCCCAGGCTCTAGCAAGGTATTGGACAACATTTTCAGGAGAATGTGTTTCCATAATTCAGTTAGTTATCTCTTTTAAACTGATGGCAACTCAGTTGCCAGATGTTTGGTGCTACAAAACACTTTTTTTATACTGTGATCTTTAAATGTTTTAACTGTTTTGTTGGACATGTTTGAACAAACCTGATATCAAAAAATTATACATTTTACCCAGGAACCATGTGTCATTCACAACCACAATAAATCATTCAGCACAATAACCCATTGTTTGTCTTACACGCAATTCTGGACAGGAGCTGAGATTGAAAACACAATACTCTAGGTTGCCATCTAGTGTGACAATCAGCGCACGGCTGTAATAGGCTTTTCAGATGAAGCTAAGATCTACATTGCTACAGCCCCTTATTTAAACCAACATTGAAACAGGCCACATAATAGTATTGTGATGTTTTTAAACATGTGCGTGTAAAATCGTTTTTTATTCAAACTTTGATTCTTTAATTCAGTTGTGAAAGGGTGGAAACGTCTGCTTTCTTGCATTTCTGACGTTTTTTTTATCAAGGGGCGGAGCTAGAGACCATTGACACGTAAGAATCCAGCACTATTTTTAACGAATGAGGCTACATCTTTTAGTATGAAATAATGTTCTTTTTAAATATAGCCAGGTGCTAAAATGCCCTATTTGACTTAATGTATATGCTTATTCAAAGCGTCTGGGATTAGTCCGGTTGTAGGCTAGGCTGTAGAAAGGACCGACGTAGTCAACGTTGAAAATGAGATTTTCTATGTTTATTTCTTTGCTGAGGCCGATCGGGCCGGTAATTATCGGTATTTCTTTGGGATTTACCTTGAGTTTACTTAGTGTGAATTGGGTAGAGGAATCTTGTGTTCTCGACGGGAAAGCAAGTGAAGAAATAAGTTTGGCCCAAGATGGGAATTCGAAAGGAGCGAGGAGACCCAATTCGATATCGACAGCAAACGATGTGGACGCCGATGAGAATTTTGAGCCAAGAATAGTGCCATATAAACCAATCCAACAAAGCCAACCAAAGAAAGTTTTTAGGTAAGCGCTAAATATAATTTATACCCGACGAAGCCAAATGTAGTTTTATAAATATCCTACCGCTACATCGTACTTTCATTCGTTTTTTCATTTGACTGCATAGAGGTAATGTTCTGTTCCGCTGTGCCAATATAACTTAAGAATTCATGTTGCCAGTTTTCCCAGGAAAACTGTGTTATATTGCAATTCAGCAGGAGTGTAGGCATTGGTTATGTGCATGTTTTTTTATAAAAAAAATCTCTATCATTATTTCACATTATATTATCTCATAGGCCTATAAGACCAAGCTAAACAACACCAGGCAACGATTTATGAACAATAGGCCAAATGCCTTTTTAATGGAGCCAGGCAGACTGACACGTGACATTACATTGAAAATAAGTCAGTCTTTGATTCAGATGTTACTTTGTCCACCAACAGAGAACAGTTTTGAAAGGCCAACGTTCCTGAAATGTTTAACTATTTTTAAATACTTTGCCTTATCTGTAGCCTTCAGTCTCCACTTATCAGACTACAATGTTTTTGTCCTACAACAAATTATTACAAGTTGTGTGATATAGTCTGCCTACTGTCCAAGACTATTTTAAGAATATATTGTAGTGAACATATTATGATGTGCTTGCCTAACACTGTGTAGCATTCACAGCAACGTTTGTGGTGTATTATTATGTAATTGTCAGCTTAGAATAAAGTGGTAAATACAAGGTAATGAGTAATAATTAGTACTATGATATGACTTTGACCTCTTCATCCCCAGAGGGGCATGAGGCCACAGGTATTCTATCACTGCCTTTGGCTACAGCTCTCTTCTCATTCAGCCTATAACATGAACAACTAAATGTAATTAGACAACATGTAAGGAGGTGTTCTGATCATGAAGCTAACAACAGTGTCTTTGTAACAGCATTTGGTTTGATCTGAATAAAAATTGTACATTTTAACACAAGCAGGATTATGTATATTCTGCTACTAGTGTCCTGGAGTTTGAGGACATTTTGCTTCTACACATTTTATTTCATCATGGCTTGCCGGTTAGAGAAAGTAGATTCTGTGTTTGTGCATTCCCCTTGTTATGCAGACATGGCCCTCCGTTGCATGAGATCAAGCTTTGAGGTGGCCTCCTTTGGTGCTGTTAAACCTTGGACTCAGTCCAACTTGCAGGTTTCAAAAGCAGACCATTCTAAATCGTGTCTCAGAAGGGCCCTAGAACCTGACTTCCATTAATAGTATCTACGTCAGACTGTGTATGAAAGGGTAAAGCATTTGCTTGTGGAACAAATACTTTCATCCTTCACTTTTAAATAAATGAAATGCCACAGTACAGACAAAGTACAAGAACGTTAGCAGTATGGCAGTGGTTAATTACATAACTGTATAGTAGGTAGGCTTTTGAATACTTTTTTTGTCACATAAAAAAAATTACATTAAAATTCATCCAATTACTATTTGAATGTATATTTTTGTTCCAGAGCCAAGTACATCAGTACGGAGTTGGGGATCCGGGAGCACCTCTTTGTGGGCATCCTGACATCCAAAAACACCATCAACACAATGGGAGTGGCAGTGAACCGCACTATTAGCCACCACCTGGACACGGTAGTCTTCTTTACGGGCACACGCAACCGCAAAGTGCCCCACGGCATGTTTGTGGTCACCCATGGTGACGAGAGGCTCATATGGAACATGTTCCAAACTGTCAAGTACATCCTCGAGCACTACGTCAATGAGTACGACTGGTTCTATCTGGCCCAGGACGACACATACACGGAGGCCGACCGGATCAAGTACCTGGTGGCCCACCTCAGCATGGACAGGGAGCTTTACATGGGCAGTCCTGAGGAGTTTATTGGCGGGGAAATGGAGGGGAGGTACTGTTACGGAGGGTTCGGGTACCTGCTGTCCCGTACCCTGCTGCTCCGACTTAAACCCTTCCTGGAGAACTGTCGGAACGACATCCTGAGTGCCAGGCCGGATGAGTGGCTGGGCAGATGCATCATTGATTATGCCAACTCCCACTGTGTAGATGAACATGAGGTAAGCTATGTGTTATTAGTGTTCTAGGTGATCAGGTCTAGTATTAGACTAAGAAGGGTGCTCAATAGTGATTGTCCTTTCAGTGATTTTAGTCCACGACAATGATAAATCTGTGTCCAGGAAAGACGTTTTCTCTGAAGCAAATGTTTGTTTTGTTGATGAACTATCTCTGTGTTAAGTACTTAATATGTCAAGTACCTGAGCTACTTTTGATTTAGTTAGTTCATCTGCTCCAGCACAATGGGACCTTAGATGGACCGCACAAAGCCTAATTGTTACAGCATTGAGCCAGTAATGGAAAGGCTGCTCGTTCAAATTCCAGAGGACCACATGTCGTTGAGCAAGGCACTAAAACATAACTGCTCCTGTAAGTTTCTTTTCTAAGTACATTTTTATAATTTAACCAAGGGAGGAGTTCTAGAAGTGGACATTTATATTTTGCTGTGGCATGCTGTGAAATGAAACCACAAGTCAATTGTCTTTCAGTGAAAACTCCCTCAAAAAGATGAAACAGTCTGACTTTATGAGCCCTCATAAACTTTACACTGCTCCCTACATGTAATGTAATGTCTCTGTGTAATAGCCTGGTTCCTGCTTAGTGAAAGCTTAAACATAAACACACACACACTTGTTTTTCTATCCTTGTGAGGACATGTTCCTTACCCTAATCCAATTCGCAGTGACCTAACATTAATACCTAAACTTAACCTAGCCCTAATTCCTAAATCTAACCCTTTATTGTCTAAATTGAAATGTAACTCCAATTCTAATACTAACCCCAATTGTAGGTGTCACCCAAATTCTAACCCCTAAGCTGGGGAAGAGACTTTTTCCTCTTGGGAAACAGCTAAAAAACCTTATGGTGACTGATTTGTCAGGAATATATAAAATAAGGGATGTTGTGTCATAGTGGTGCTACAACATCTGTCAGTGTTTCAGAATTGCATTCTCTGTAGAGAACGAAAGTTGTCTATCAACTCACTGGTCCCTGAGGTACTTGTCCTCTGCTGTAACAGGGAGCTTCGCTTCTCTGCTTTTACACTTGACAGTTTGGACTCCCAGTAGAGCCCTGTCACAGTCACTCTGTTGTCCAAGTGACAGTGGAAAGACTGTGTAGCTAACTATACTGATGTTGCCCTATACCAGTTTTTTTTTGTAGCCCTGAACCTGGCAGTGTTTGGAACTGTATCTGCTGTCAAAGGCCAAATTCATTTGGTCCTATGCTGCCCTCCAGGCTCTTGATTTTCTGGCCCTTGCACAAACATATTTCCTAAGAAAATACTACCACTCTGGCTGCTATCTCTTCATCTAAGTGTTTTCCCATAGTCCAAGAGCATCTGGTTGCCGCAGTGGTGGCACAGGGCTACTTGTTTTTTGAAATTGGAGATTCTCTCTTCCCCTTTACTCACCTACCCATTTCCTCTTTTGAATTCCATGCTGGCAGTGTGACCTTTCCTTGTTCAAGCTTAATATTGTTGTCATCTATTGTCCGCCAGGCACTCTTGGTGACTTCATGAATGAACTTGACATGCTGATTAGTTGATTCCCAGATGTCTTTGAGTCATGTCTTTCCAATTATTTTTTTCCTTAACAACTCTTACTCAAAAAGCAGGCAATGCACTGAATTTAATCTTTACTAGATGCTGTGTGTCAACTACTCACCACTACACCGCTCCAGTTTTCTGACCACTTCTTTGTCTTGTTCTCTCTCATCCACTCCTACACTGTCAGGCCCCTTCAATGTCTAAGACTGACACAACACTCATTCACCTTCCACAACTGCTCTCTCCTCCTCAATCCTATTATCTCTCCCATCTCTTAAATCCATCTCCAGAGAACTCTTCCACCTTACTCTCCGTGCTTTCCGAGTCCTACGACTCTCATTGTCCCCTTTCCTCACGTCCAGCACAGCCATCCCTTTCTGCTCAGTGGCTAAGTGACTCATTGCGAGCTTATGGGAGTTGGCTTCGGGCAGCTGAGTGAAAATGGAGGGGAAAAAAAATTCAGAATGGCCTAGCTTCCTTCCAATCCCTACTTGCTACCTTCTGTTTCTCCCTATTTACTGCTAAATCCACCTTCTGTCACTATCTAAATGCCCGGGTTCTTCCTCTAATTGCAGGAAAAGATTTTCCCCCGTCTCCTCACTCCTTAACCCTCCACATCTTCCCCTGCCATCTTCCCTCTCTGCAGATAACTTTATCATCCACTTTCAAAAGAAGGTTGACGATATCGTACCTCATTCAGCTTTTCGGGCCCACTGGTCTCTCTCATGCCAAACCTGGCCATTCATTAACCACTTTGAGTGATGGCTTGCCGCTCAAAGTCATGCCCTCCTGATCCTGTCCCCTCCTCCCTTCTCTGGGCAATCGCCTCCATCATCGCTGGTTTGCTAAGCACTGGCTGTGTCCCAGCAGAATTCAAGATGACCAGAGTCTCCACCCAACTCTCTTCTTACATTTCTCTGAACAATCTCCTTGGCCCTAGCCAGTCATTGATTCAAAACGGGCCACTCCACCGAGGCTGCTCTTCTGTTTAACTGTTTGGGTAACTAACCCAAGTTAATCTCCTCTGTTGACATCCTCTTTGATCTGAGTGTGCTATGGTTCACAGCTATCCGCTGCCTTTGACACTGTGAACCATAGCACACTACATTCCACCCTCTCTAATTTGAGCATCTCAGGCACTTCTCCCCTTTTGATTGCTTCCTACCTGGCAGACTGCTCCTGCCAGTTACTGTGGAAAGGATTGGTGTCTGCTGCGCAGCCTCTTACTACTGGTGTTCCACAAGGTTTGGTTCTTGCCCCTCTCCTTTCTATAGACCAAGTCTCTTGGCTCTGTCATATTCTCGCACGGTGTTTCCTATCACTGCTATGCCGTCTGGTGTTCAAGTCTCCCAAGTTGTCCCATGCCCCGCCCCTGCTTTTTTGTACTCTACACTGGCTTCCAGGTGAAGCTCGAATCTGCTTCAAGTCTATGCTTCTTGTTTACAGAGCAATAATAGGAGCTTATTGGCAATGCCCTACCTTCAGACAATGTTCAAACCCTTTTCCCTACCTGAGTTCTTTGTTCAGCCACCTCTGGGCTCTTGGCTATGCCACCCCTTTGGGGCAGTTCCCGATCCACGCAGTCAAAACTGTTCTGTCCTGGCACCTCAATGGTGGAGCCAGCTTCCCTTGGAGGCTAGGGTTCAGAGTCTTTACCTATCTTCAGAACACGTCTGATTACTCACCTTTTCATACAGTACTTAAAATAGTCCCACTGCCTCAACCTCTGTCTAGTCTTTCATGTTTTATGTTTGTTTGTATAGTCTTCTTTCCTGCACTGGCCTTTGATGATAACTAATTTATTCATTAGAGTGCACTCGCTACTAAATTGTATTGTTTCACCTAGGTATTTTAATATGTATGCACTTACTGTAAGTTGCTCTGGATAACAAATGTAAGTGTTCAATCTGTGTGGGCACCAACGCCATCAGCTTTTGTATGTGTTTGTACATACACTACCGTTCAAAAGTTTGAGGTCACTTAAAAATGTGCTTGTTTTTGTAAGAAAAGGAAATCCATTAAAATAGCATCAAATTGATCAGAAATACACTGAAGACATTGTTAATGTTGTAAATGACTATTGTAGCTGGAAACGAATGATTTTTAATGGAATATCTACAACGGCATACCCATTGTCAGGCGCATTGTCAGCAACCATCAGTCCTGTGTTCCATTGGCATGTTGTTTTTGCTACAGTAATCCTAGTATATCACTTTAAAAGGCTTCTTGAACATTAGAAAACTCTTTTGCAATTATGTTAGCACTGCTGAAAACTTTTGTGCTGATTAAAGAAGCAATAACACTGGCCTTTTTTAGACTAGTTAAGTATCTGGGGCTTCAGCAATTGTAAGTTTGATTACAGGCACAAAATGGCCAGAATCAAATAACTTTCTTATGAAACATGTAAGTCTATTCTTGTTCTGAGAAATGAAGGCTATTCCATGCAAGAAATTGCCAAGAAACTGAAGATCACACAATGCTATGTACTACTCCCTTCACAGAACAGTGAAAACTGGCTCTAACCAGAATAGAAAGAGGAGTGGGATGCCCAGGTGTACAATTGAGCAAGAGAACAAATACATTAGTGTCTAATTTGAGAAACCGATACCTCACAGGTCCTCAGCTGGCAGCTTCATTAAATAGTACTTGCAAAACACCATTCTTAACGTCAACAGTGAAGAGGCGACTCCGGGATGCTGGCCTTCTAGGCAGAGTTGGAAAGAAAAAGCCATCATAATCTTTTCTTTTTATCAGGCTGGCCAATAAAAAGAAAAGATTACGATGGGAAAAAGAAGACAGGCATTGGACAGCAGAAGAAAAAAGTGTTATGGGCAGACAAATCCAAGTTTGAAGTGTTCAGATGACAAAGAAGAACATTTGTGAGGTGCAGACCAAATAAAAATAGGCTAGTGCAGTGCTTGACACCATCTGTCATGCATGGTGGAGGCAATATGATGATCTGGGGGTTGCTTTAGTGGTGGTGAGGTGGAAGATTTGTACAGGGTAAAAGTGATTTTGAAGAAGGAAGGCTATCATTCCATTTTGCAACGCCATGCCGTATCCTGTGGAAGGCGCTTGATTGGAGCCAGTTTCTTCCTACAATAGGACATTGACTCGAAGCACTGCTCTGGACTATTTAGGAAAGAAGCAGTCAACTGGTATTCTATCTGTAATGGAGTGGCCAGCACAGTCATCGGATCTCAACCCTATTGAGCTGTTGTGGGACCAGCTTAACTGTATGGTACTTAAGTGCCCATCAAGCCAATCCAACTTGTGGGTGGTGCTTCAGCGGGCATGGGGTGAAATCTCTTATTGATATCTAGAATGCCAAAAGTTTGCAAGGCTGTAATTGCTGCAAATGGGGGATTCTTAGACAAAGGCAAAGTTTGAAGAACACAATTTTTATTTCAATTAAAAATCATTATTTCAAACCTTGTCAATTACTATTTCCTATTTATCTTGCTATAATTCCTATTCAAACTCATTTTATGTATGTTTTCATGGAAAACAAGGTCTAAGTGACCCCAAATTTTGAACGGGAGTGGATGTTATATATATATGTGACAAAGTCAGCTGCCAGTTTACGGTAAAGCAGGTTGCCATGGTAACTAAGTCACTGCACTTTTCTCTGTTGGAGAAATGTACCTGTCACTCACTAGCTTAAATCCAACTAGCCTTTGCTTGCACTTTAAATTAAAAAATTCCCACAAAGCTTGTACACAAAAGCATGTTAGAAACAGGATTAAGTCTCATTTAAGGAAATATTCTCCTGCAGGGTTGATATTTTAACTTTCCTTTTTCTGGTCACCTACAACAGTCTGGTTGCCAGTTGAATAAAATAAAATACAGCTATTAAATAAATGACAGAAATACTTTGAAAACCGCTATGGCATTTTTCACTTTGAAAACCGCTATGGCATTTTGGGATTTTGTGTACTATCAATCGCTACCTGCATACTCATACTTCAGAGAGGCTTTTGATTGAGTAACGTTAGCTGTGTCTCTAGCTTTCGGAATACGATGTTTGAGAATGCAAATTGGTAAAATCGCGGGCAGACACACTACACACATCTTGTGAAATATGACTTTAAATAGGCTAATAGCTACCAACCTGCAGTTGAATTAATTCAGCACATGCAGTCTCTAATTGGTGCTAAATAAGGATTTATTTCGCTTACCCATTTAGACAAGTGCAGGCTACATTCTCATTGTCCTGCTGCTGTTGTTGTGTACAAGCTTTAATGTCATGCCCTTTCAGCAAATGCAGTACATGTAAAATGTGCCAAAAATGTTGTATTTTGATAGTCTTGTTTCAGACCATTGACCTAATAACTTCCCTGTAGTCACATAACTGTTCCCTTTCAGTTGGTACCATGGTATGCATATGCTTTTCATATCTGATGTAAAAAAACATCTCAGTATAGCCCTCTCTCCATATAGGCCAATTCCCACGAGTGTAAAGGGTTACTCTGTTTGTATGTGGTTCACGTTTTGGCTTGTAGTGTGGCTGCATTCACATAACATCTGAATTGGTTGCAACAAAGTCAGTGGTTGTACACCATTCCACCGCTATACCCTTTTAGAACTTCGTTGTTCATTTATGAGAGTTTCTGAGTGTGCTTGAACATTTTTTTTTCTGTGGCAGGCTGTCTTCTATACCCTCTCTAAATGGGCTTCCATTTTCTCTTCTTTGGTCTGGCAATTGAGCAGGAGGAAACAATCTTTTTTCAGAGCCTGCAGTCGAACAGAGTGTCTGTTTCACTGCGGCTTAGTCATCGTGCCTCAGGGCCAGCGAAACTCCAGCCGGGCAATCTACGGAGGGATAACGAGGGAAATGTTAAAAAGAAACGCGGGAGTGAGAGTTATTTGGGACTCCCGTTCCATTTAGCTGCATTTGTGACAAAAACATACTAAAAATGGCTCATAATTTTAATAAGAATAACAGTAGAGCACTGGCTTATATAGTCAATCATAAATCATTGTTTAAATACATGTAGCAACTGGATGAAATCTGAAGCAAATAAGCAGGAAAAAATGGCTGATGGGCCTTCACCAAGAACACTTGTACATTAGACCGTGCCAGATGTTCTGATAAAGCCTTCCAGAGAGGCTGAGCGAATGTCAGGACATCAGTGGCTACAGCTTGCAACATATACATTCAGTATGCCCAGATGTCAGTCACTCAACAGAAATTTGTTTAATGCATAGCCTCAATTCTGTTGAACATTAAACGATAAGTCTGCTATTTTTGAACCTGGGGCCTATTTACAGATTATCTAGCATGATCCTAGTATCTATAGACGTTTTCTTTCGTAAATTATTACAGGTTTGACTTTTTTTCCCCCCGATTTCTCTTGCAGTCTCTCTCCTGGCTACAATGGAAGTGAACGGGGCAACCAATATAGCGTTCGAAAATATGATACATTTGGTTTTCCAAAACAGGAAGGCCAGGATATATTGATATAGGCCTCTGTATGTTCTCCTGGAGAAATTGTGCCAAAACAAGCATTGCATCAATGGTTATCGTTGTTTATTCTTTCTGGCTAATGTATTAGCGGCTGCCACATGGATGAATCCGTCTGCGAGGAGGCTTTATCCGGTCACTGGCTTTATTTACAAAACTGTACCCCACGTTAGCTAGTAGTCTATTAGCTTCTGTTTACCAGCAGACGTATTGTTTAACCGCTATATAGGTTGCCCCGTTCACTTCCATTGTAGCCCGGAGAGATTGCAGGAAAAATCGAAACAAAAATTCAAAACTGCAATAAATTGACAAAAAGTCTCTAGATACTAGAATAATGCTAGATTATCTGTAAATAGACCCCAGGTTAAAAAATAGTGAGCTTATCTTTAATCAAAATTAGTGTCATACTATGAAAATCATGTATACTGCTGAAAGGGAACATGTATAAATATTCTAGTAAGATTTTTTTTTAATCGCTCCTTACTGAGTTCTTGTCTTGCTCTGTTTATCCCAAATTGTTTCTTTAGATGTAGTACTTATTACTTAACTTGGTCACATAGTTGTTACAATACGGATTTCTGTTAAGTTGCAGACGCCATAAATTCAATTCATATTTTTTCTACAAGGCCATTTACAAAAGTTTGTTAAACATTGTTTAACATTGTTTGTACAGAGGTTTCAGTTGAACCAGTGGGATGAGTGTATGAAAAATACAATCAAATTCTGTACTTGCATCGTTTGGGCTTTTCAGGAACTCATTGTGCACAGGAAGTGTTTTTTCTCTAAAAGAAAGCCATTGTCATTCGGTTATGATGGATACTGACAGAGTCATAGGGGTTAATGTGTTTGGAAACAGCCATTATGGAATGTTATTCTGTCAGAGAATGTCAGAAGACCAATGTGTCAAACATCATTAGGGCCAAACATCTGTATATCACTGAAAGGTTGTTTTGGTGAGGAAAGATGATAAATAGCCTCAAAGTTGTATTGTTACCATTTTGGCAGAAGTTCCAGCGGATGTATTGATATCTGCCCAATAAGCAGTGCATTTCATCAAATGAAAAGTATCTAACATTAAAAAGTTGACATTAGAAAAATTACAGTCCAATCCGTAATCCAAATAATACTTTGACTTTTTGAAGATGGACTGTGGAGAATAGTAAATATAAGTAAATAGGATATAAATAAATGGATCGTGACCAATGCTCAGTTATCATGAGAAGGCAATGGGACTGAATTGTGTGAGGTGATTGAGAGACTCTTATTGGTGTGTCTGTCTGTCTAAATTAGCTGGAGTGTGTATTTTTTGTTAATGTGCAGGACAGATATGAAGTAAAACAATTTGTTTGTCTGGGGTTAGTCTCTCTGACCTGGTTATGACACTCCTGAACAGGCTCTGCTGGTTATAGTAGATGGTAGCCACATGGCTGAGGTCCATAATGGATTCTAAGGCCCTGTGTTGAGTGAATGTCCTCAAGGGCTGGGAGTGTGCTCCTGTCAGAGCTTGGGCTTACCTCACCATCCGCCAGAAAGCCATACGACCGTGGGCGGGTGCAGTTGCTGTACTTGTAGGTGATGCAGCCTGAGTATCTGTAGAAGTTTGTAAGGCTCCTCTGGGACATGCCACATTTCAGATGTCTGAGGTTCAAGTGAATTTGGACTAATAGCCTGTCAAATAGCAGAGAAATTCTAAATGTATTTTTCATGACCTTCCTGCTTTTCAATGAACCCCTCTTCTCCACTCTTATGTTCATTTACTTAATCTAAATAGATAAAGTGCTTCAAATTCAGTTTTAAGCAGTTTAACCAACTTTCAACCATAACTGGTAAGTACTTATAACTCTGCGCTATCTGTTTACAGGGACTGCAGTACTTCCACTATGAGATGGGCAAGAACTCCGATCCGAGTAAGGAGGATAATGTGCAGTTTAAGAATGCCTTGACTGTCCACCCAGTGTCTGACCCTGAGCAGATGTACAGACTGCACAAGCACTTTACTGAGATTGAACTGCAGAGGACGTATGATGAGATTGAGAAGTTACAGGTAAACTGTCTGATTCTGAAGGCTGCAAAATATCCCCTGTTCTGTGAACTCCAGTCCTAGTCAGTCTCCTCGCCCATTTTGATTTAACTTGAAGCACTGAAGGCTGATTTGTTCCAATTGAATAATTGTTCTGTAAATGCCTCTGTTGTATTAGTTGATAAGCAGCTTTCAGTTTGAGTTATTTCAATCTGTATGTCTCCCATTGTCTCCACAGGCAGAGATTAAAAATGTAAGTGAAGTGGCTTTTGATGGCAACAGGAGCTCCCAGTGGCCAATTGGGATCACTCCTCCCTTTGAGCCCAAATCTCGCTTCGAGGTCCTTCGATGGGACTACTTCACAGAGGAGCAGGTGTATTCCTGCATCGACAGCTCCCCTAAGTGCGAACTGCGTGGTATTGATCGGTTGGATGTAGCCGACGTCATTGAGATAGCAATGGGGGAGCTGAACAAGAAATACAAGCCCATCCTCCACCTGAAGAAGCAGCAGCTGATCAATGGCTACCGGCGATTCGACCCAACTCGGGGCATGGAGTACACTCTAGATTTGCAGCTAGAGGCGGTCAACCAGAAGGGCCGCAGTCGCTCTATCACCAAGAGGGTTCACTTAGTGCGTCCTCTGAGTCGCATTGAGATCATTCCCATGCCTTACGTCACAGAAGCCACCAGGGTTCACATCATCTTACCACTGACCCTTCAGGATCGGGACTATGTGAATCATTTTCTTGAAGTGTTTGCGGCGAATTCATTTGAGACCAGTGAAAATGCGATCTTGACTTTCCTGTTCATATATGACCCATTCGAGGCCCAGCAAGTGAACCAGAATGACATCTTTGCTAGTGTTAAAGCGCAGATCAACGCATATGAACGCAAGTATCCAGCTGTGAAGATCCCATGGATAAGTGTCAAGACAGAAACCCCTTCTCAAATCAAATTCATGGACATTATCTCGAAGAAGCACCCAGTGGACACCTTGTTCTTCATCACTAATGTCAACACCAATGTCAACTCAGAGTTCCTCAACCGTTGCCGCATGAACTCCATCAACAACTGGCAGGTGTTCTTCCCGATCCACTTCCAGGACTATAACCCAGATATTGCCTTCCACAACCAGGAACCGCCACCCACAATGGACCTGGTCAAGGACGCCGGGCACTTTGACCGCTGTTCGTTCGAGGAGGCGTGCTTCTACAACTCGGACTACATGGCGACGCGCACACGCATGGCTTCTGACGTGCAGGAGAATGAGGAGATCCTCGAGACCTTGGACATCTATGACATGTTTGTCAAGTACTCAATTCTGCATGTGTTTCGGGCTGTGGAACCAGCCTTGCACCAAAAGTACCGCTACCAAGCCTGTAACCCGCGACTTAGTGAAGACATCTACCACAGGTGTGTCCAAAGTAACTTGGATGGCCTGGGTTCACGCTCCCAGCTTGCCATGCTATTATTTGAACAAGAGCAAGGAAATAGCACTTGATCATACCCACCTGAAAAACATATGAGTGTTTGCGTGTGTGTTTGCGTGTGCGACAGTGTGATTGTGTGCGGGTTTGTGCGTAAGTCATAGTGTATTAAAACGAATGCAGTACATTCCCAAGAGGATTTTTTTTTTTTTTTTACAGAATGTTTACAATAAAATGTGCTGCCGTACAAACAAATAATGCTGGAACCAAACATTCATGTTTTAAACATTGAAATTATTTGAAACCTTTGATTTGGCGGTCATGCTGGGAGGCTTATCTTATTATTTTAATGTTACGTAAGTTCTAAATACCTTAGATTTTAGGGTATAGCTTTAAACCTGCACAGCTTTTAAAACTTGGTTATTTGCAGTTCAGTAATCACTACTAAAGCACATTTTAAAGTTGAATTTTACCATTGCTCAGCTAGTTCCTATAATCTTGCAGTATTTATTTCCTCTGTATTTGTCTGTTGATCGAATACCACAAGGTCCAGCGTTCATTGTGAATGTAGATAATTTCCTGATTTATGTGCACTAAAAATGTTGTTGCTTACATCGACCTTTCTGAGTTAGACCTGTCTGCAGTCCCAATTATTGCAGCAAACAGATCTCCTTGGTTGGTATAGCTGTAGAATTACCACAAGTTCAAGTTCCCCACCATGTTAAAATCCCCACCCTGCATAAAATCCTCTTCAGTTTCCTCCATTTCAAACAAATATGGTTTAGTATCACCATGTATAAGCACATCAAAATACACTTAATCTGACCTCAGTCTTGATGAGATGCCAATATGTTGTTTTATGTTAGTTAGCTAGCTGTCTGCCAAGGATAAAAACAAACTTAACAAAAATAAGTTTCAAAAAAATGTTGATTTAGCAGTGGACTGTCCATAGCAGGAATAACCACCCCTCAATAGTTGTAGCCAGATTATGGAAGCATGTCGACAGCTTGTATATTCATCAATAAACCAACTTAAAGGAACATTGCTGAAATACATCCAATGGCTGCATCAAACAACGACAATTACGACTGTACATAAAATGACTTGTAGTACGATCAGTAACACGAAGTTTTTGCGAAATGAAACAATGTGACAATTATTTTTCTGATCTTGCTTGCCCATCAATACACATTCTGATGTGTCACATTCTGACTTTCGCCATTCCCGCACTCCGTCTGGTCAATTATGTATGAATCCAATCTCACTGACCTAGAAATTTCTTCAACCACCTGAAGCTTAATTTATACTTCCACTTAAAAGCGTGTGCATAGAATTCTGGACTAGTTTACAGTTGTTGCTGGTTTGGTTTTGTTATAAACCGACAGGTAATCTCAATATTAAAGTAGGTATTTGAAATTAGTTGAATCAGAATATAATTATTAAAGGTATTGAACATTGTTACACGATAAATGTTACATTACATTTTTATTACATCAGAAAATACCAAAAATATATAGTTTATAATAACATTGATACTGACATTTCCCTGCAATATAAGTATGATTATTGTATTTATTTAAATGGTACCACATTGTAGCCTTCAATATGTAATAGTTTGGCATCAAACTATTAATCATTTTACACTTCAATTCCCACTCTATATTGTGCAACCAGAGGCCTTTTGAGTGGGTGCAGCAGGTTCTAAAAACCGAATTTTGAGATGTCAGTTTGAGTTAAATATGTGCAATACTGTATAGATTATAACAAAAATGGATAACTGTCCAATTAAGGGCAGTGATTTAATTTGTTTGAAATGTCGCAAGTTGAGTACATGTTCTAATTATATTTTTAAAACACATACCAAGGTTATATCCCTTGAAACACTGAATGTGATGACCTATAACGACTCAACTGACATTTACTGTTTTTTTGTGTTAATTATTACACTGTACATTTAAAAAGATTCAATATATATTGTATTATACTGAGAGAAACAGTACTGACACTGAATCTATCATGAGATTAATACACACTACAAACAAACAAATTCCCTTGTAGATCTAGATATTACTTTGTAATTTCCTCCAGGATGCTTAAGATGTACAGGTCTATTTCACTAGAGACCATATGAGATTACATTATGCAAATTCAGAATGCTGAAGCTCAGAGATTTTCATCTCCCTGTATCTGAGGTGTATATATGATAGTATTCTAATCATCATGACAAATGACCTGTTATTAGATTTGTTTACACGTTATACTATGTCTAGTGTTGAGTATTTTCTTCTTACTACCAGTGTAATTGCAAGTATTGGATTCAGTCGGAGTTCAATCAATCATTTATTTAACCAGTAATTTGAAGTGTATTGTAGTATGTTTCTAATGGTGGCGTTAACCAAAGCCATTACTCATCTAATTGAGAAACAGTGACAGGTTGGAAATTCAATCCATATCTTCCCCTTAAAGTAGCTGACCCAAGGCTATCCAGACCTATATGAAAAGGTCCTGCGTGCAGAACACTGTAAATTATGTTTTGCCTTCTTTTCGGACATCCATTACAAAATAAACAACTGTAGAAATGCAACAAATGGAACACAAAATACTAATTGGTAAATCTTCTGTTGCAACCGCTTTGCATGTGTCCTGTTACTCCAAATACATCATTATAATGTAGATCAAATCCTCAATGAATGTGAATTATTGTAATTATTGAATAAACAATATTTAAGTATGTAAATTTTGTCTTTGTTCTTAAAAAAAAATATCTGTGATTTGTTGATGAACTAGCACTGAGAAATGGTGAACATTTGTCAACAAAGCCACAGTTGTCCTTTAGGTGTCAGCAAAAGAGCGCAATCATTCAGCCTCTGATAAATGTTGGCTGTGTATCAACCTTCCGAAAACTGCTCAACAACCAAATTGCTTTAGTTATTTATCTGAAACCATACAATTGCAATGTTTTAAGCCTTATAGGTTATCACGCATATACAGTATGTACTCCATCTATACACAGGACTGGCTCAAGTTTTGTAGAGGCCCTAAGAAAAATTTGGTCTGGCGAGCACTAAACAACCGTTGTGTCTAGCTGGACTCAGCACAGTAGATACTGTGTATATTTTATCATTCTCCAAATCCTATTTTCTATTTACTTTTTCTTTTGTATCATAAGTATTTTTTTAGTTTGCTTGAAAAGAAACTTACATGTGAAGGGTATTTATAGCAAGTGTATTTGAAGGGCTCCATACTTAGTACCCCAAGGCATGCTGTGAAACCACCTAACTACAGGGCGGATGGGAGCAAATTGTATGTCATTATTTTGTACTCCATTTTACATACGATCCTTGGACTTTCTCTTCCCACAGGGAACGGTGATTCATCAGAAGAATTCAGTATCCAGGTTGTGTCCTAAATGGACTGTAATTCTCAATAGGCTTGTGTCAAAATTAGTGCACTACATCTGTTATATGCGGCTGTTTTGGACAAATCTTGAGCAAGCAGAATTCCTACAAAACTAAATGCTACTCAAAATACATTAGCTACACCAATTATTTTGGAGCCAACTGGTTCAGTCACACTCAACCTGTCTGAATGCATGAGCAGTATTTGTGTCGTCTTTTTGTGACAAAGGTTACAATGAGTATAAATAGCACCTGACAGTCAAGCTCCTTAGAGCTCAAGAACAAAGCAACAAAAAACATGTTTTTATGATAATATAAGAGGCATTTCATTTACCAATCTAAACTTTAATATTTCTTGTACTTAACATTTATAAAATGTGTTCTAACAGAAGAAACAGTCACAATAGCAGACTTCTGTACAAAATCAGCATTCTACTGTGAATTGTAGTGAATTGTCAGTTTCCATTTTTCATACCTTTTGATATAATTTCTATAATCCTGGCTTCAACTTGAACCCTCGACAGCAGTGTTGGATCAATTCTGTTATCATTACAGTACATTCAAAAAGGAAACCAAGTTCCAATTTAAATACTAAATCTTCCTAAATGAAGAGTTGAAGATTAATTTCTTATATACTTACTGAATTGAATTAAAATGGAATTCATCCCAACCCTGGATGTCTGGCTGGCTGCATTGCCATCTCACCATTACCCTCTATTGCTGTCATTTGTGGAACATTCGGATCAAAATTAGAAAGTCGCAATACACAAACTGTTATTACAGAAAACTGGGTTTTGATTGGTGAATATACAATATGCAAACAGTATTGCGAAACACAATGTTTTGAAATTGATCAAGCAAAGAGAAATTGAGTGACACGTTACGAGTAGTGACACATTTAGAAATGGTAAAATGTACAAAATATTATTATGAGTGACTTAAAGTCAACTCCAGCTCCACAGTTACTGTTTATTTCCACAGTTATATATAAGTTTGTTGTTGTAATTTGCCCATACTACCAATATTACATACCAAAACCTTTTCATATTTCCAGCACCCATTCACAGAGAGACCATGTAGGCTATACAAGTAGCAAATCAAGTAACTAGTAAAAATACTTTGATGAATGGGCTTTCCTGTATCTACAAATACTTGACCGCCTGTAGATAACTAAGTGAAGTAGAGCATTACAGCAATAATTTGTCCTCAAATTCAACTGCATCTCATCTGTATGTCACCTGTCATCTGTAGTGGAGAAGATGGTGTTATTAATGATGGAGGAGAAACTTGGTATGCATAGCCAGTATAAGCTACCATCAGAGACCGTGATTGGGAACCTTTGAAAATGTCATAGTGACACATGATTATGAATATTTAAAAGCCATGTATGGCCCATGATTACTTGATGGACGAGAGTGGATTCTTTGTATGCTGATGAATGTGTAATGCCATTGTGAACTTGTCTAACAAAGCACAGCTTAGAGCACTTGACTACAGCATGTTTACTGATATTAAGATCACAAACAAAATAATTAAGAAATTGTTGTATTCAAACATCTTTATCTATTTATGTGATCATATAAGCTGTAATGTGAGGTATAAATTAATTACCCAGCAAAATGGTCAGAGGTTGTATACACAGTGGATTGTCAGATAGTACTTTAAGTGATTTCTTAGATAGGTCTTTTACTGAAGTTGTTTCACGCGGTCTTAAAAACTGTTTTAGTCCTGGATCAACCTTAACTGTAGTAAATTCACTATTAATGCCATAAGCGTGTGCAGTAGAAATAAAACAGTTATTTTGTAAGACACTTTACGTCCAACAGAGGTTTCATAAAAGACTTCTCTTGACCTTTCTTAAAAGTAAATGCCCAGTGAAAATCTTTGTAAAAGTTAATATTCTGGTAACACATACCCAAATAATGTTGTTGACTCATTTGTGGCCAAAGCTTACATTGGTAACAAAACCTTCCCACCCACCACCTCAAACGGACCACATAAAAAATGTTCTTCTGAGGAGTTTGAGCTGGACAATCAACAGTCTAAAGAAGGATGAGCTGACCAATCAGCAGTCCACCAACATACATTTTTTTATGACATGTACACGCCCACACCATTCTGTGGTAAGGGTGTATGTGCAAACTATTCCTAAAACCTGCTTTTTAACATACTATATTACCATTTTATGAAAGGAAACAATTTATTTGATATTGTAAGTTATTATAAGTCATACATAATAGTTTATCTAGAAACACTGGGCGGTTACTTTAATTAGAGCCACTTTGCTAGTAGTCCATTGAATGTGCTCAGTAAAGTCTGTTACAGTGCGCACACACTAACGAGAGCCTGATTAGTGAAGAACTCCAAACATTTCCCACAGCACAGTGTATAGGAATGATTATTGGTTTAGCTCAACAGAATTCACCCTGTCATTTGTTACTCTGGTTTTAAGCGGCAGGGACACTGACTTGTGTCAGAGATGACCACAGGATCTGCAGAAGTGCCCAAATGTGAAATGATGAATCAATGCCAAGAGGATTCACAGCTTGTCGCTGTTCATTGCACTTTTGACTGCTGTCCTAATATGGACACCGTTATTGTAAGAACTTCACTCATACTGAAGTTAGTACATTTAAAAAAGAATTACAATAATATTAACCATTTATGCGGTTTGTTGCTTTGAGCAAAGCAATTCCAGTCATCGTGTTTCTGACTGGTTTTGCTAGTAAACAAGAAGACGTCCATGTGATTGCTACAATCATAACTATCATTTTTCTAAATAATCTTCTCTAAAATATATAAATAAATTACAAAAATGAGTGTTAGAGATTAGAGGATAATTATCCATTTAAAACAGTGCCCTCTCTTTGTATTCAGGTTGGACTTATGTACAGTATACATATAATGCTACTATTCAATACACATTTACCCTAGACCAGACATGGTAAATTAGTGGTATGTAATATATGGGCCCTATCATCAAACTTAGAGCTAAAAGATTAATGTAATTTTGTTTGCCGAAATCTCAATATAATTGTTAGATGGAATATTAACTTTTCCCAATGTGTACACAATGTAGAGGGCTAATTATAAATCTCATCAAATAATTACACAATTTACAATGGTATAATGATTTAAAATGTCTCAATAGATTAGAAATGTACTGAGAAATTGTCAGTGACAAACAAGAAAGAGGAGTGGTACATAAATCAATATGGTTGCGTAATAAATTCATCAAGATAACTCAAGATGACATGCAGTCTTTGTCTGGTTCCCATGTGGTGACCATGTACCAAAATAAAAGCTGTTGAACTCAGAGAGTGGTCAGCTCTCCAATGGATGAAGATCGAAAGGTAGGCTTCTCCAGCTGGACAGTTAATGTGGCGTCCAATCTGTGCATGTACAAGTGGTCTGTTAGCAGCACAGGTTTCGTGTTCGACTTTGGCTGTAGCATTTTTCACTGGTGACAGCAAGAAAGGTATAGAACTGAGATTACTGGGTCTGTTTTGATGCCCGATCCAGTCCAGAGAGGACATCTTTTGTTGTCATCAGGGTGGAAAGATGCCTGCTGTCTCTAGCAGGCAAAGTCCTCAAACACTCCATGAGGGTGTCCTTGGTGAGGGGGGAGATGGTGGTTGGGTAAAATTGTATTTGCGTAGGCTCCTTCAGGATGACTTCTGGTCATGTCACTGGACTCCTGGTAGTCACAAAGACCACAACACAATAAGATATACTACATGGGCCAGTTTTCCAGACACTGATTAAGTTTAGTCTTGGACTAAGAAGCACGATCAATATAGATTGTCCATTGAAAAAGCTTTAAAGTCTTGGATTAAGCTTAATACACTGTTCGGAAAAAACGGCCATAAATGATGTACATTATAGTAACATTGGATCAATTCACCCAAAATGATAATGCCTTTAAATTAACCAAAATTATAATACCTTTGATGCAATGGTAGATATTAGTTTTTAACATCAATGGAAAATTGATGATTTTGGATGATTTTATATGGACTCAAGGAGTAAATTGGTTGCTCATGAGAGAGGGACCTGGGAATTGAAGTTGCCTCTGAGGGGATGTAATCCTGTACAATGGGATAAAACATTCATCTTTTTAACAAGAGATTAAGCTGATCTCTCTGAGAGATACTGTATGTGCAGTGATATAGCTGGTAGTAATGAAGATTAGTAGTGATAAAAATTGTAGTGATACAAAGAATTTCAGTGATATACTGTAGCTTGTAGTGATAAAAAGATTGGTAGTGATATTTCCATTTACAATCACTGTGCCAAAGATGTTGTATATCAGTTGTGCTGTTTGAGTGTGCATGGGGCCAGACAGAACTCAACAAGCCCATCTTCAGGAAGGCTCATTTGCATCTCGGCACACCCAGCATGCACAGAGAAAGCTAACATGCAACATGCTCACGTTCTATGAACAATGCCCTTACCTTATTGGCTTTTATGTCTTGCAGATCCACAGTTGCAATGGTTGTTGTCTGTTGTTTCTTCTCGTCCTTCTGTGGCCTGAGCAGACGCTGTAGCCTGTGCTTGATTATCTGGGTTTTACAAGAAGGGAAGATGGAATGAAAGGAGGAATAGAGGGAGTCAGCGGTCAGGAGTTTATTCTATCAGCACATCTGTCTTGTCCCAGATATGTCCCATGCGCTGGTGGATTTCCATATCATTAGCCTCTCATAAGTGAAATTACAAGTGAAATCCCTAACAATCAAATGGATTGCATTGAAATCCCTAACAATCAAATGGATGCATCCCCTTCTCCCCTCCAAAAATAAGAAAGCCAGAGGACCTGCCCCTTTGAACCAACGGGTCCTGAAATGGAGAGAAGGATTTAAGAGCACACAACTTAAATCCTCCCAGTGTGCATGTTCATCCTGCTTGTGTGTCTGTGCACGAGTGGGCTGTGGCCTGAGGAGAGAGACGTGATTTCAGCATCCGATGGGCCCCTAGCCTATAAAATAATGATAGACGACCGACTAACTAGATAGCCAATTCAAAAACATAGCTTGTAGCATGGCTAGTTCTCTTGCTAGTTAATAATTTATTTTGACAGGAGCTAATGTGGATACGAAAAAGCAGCAGTATACAGTTGTGCTCATAAGTTGGCATACTGGCAGAAATTGTGATATTTTGGCATTGATTTTGAAAATATGATTGATCATGTGATCATATGAAGCCATTTATTATCACATAGTTGTTTGGCTCCTTTTTAAATCATAATGATAACAGAAATCACCCAAATGGCCCTGATCAAAAGTTTAAATACCCTGGAATGTTTGGCCTCGTTACAGACACACAAGGTGACACACACAGGTGAAAATGGCAATTAAAGGTGAATTTCCCACACATGTGGCTTTTTCAATTGCAATTAGTGTCTGTATATAAATAGTCAATGAGTTTGTTAGCTCTCACGTGGATGCACTGAGCAGGCTAGATACTGAGCCATGGGGAGCAGAAAAGAACTGTCAAAAGACCTGCGTAATAAGGTAATGGAAAATTATAAAGATGGAATAGGATATAAAAAGATATCCAAAGCCTTGCAAATGCCAGTCAGTACTATTCAATCACTTATTAAGAAGTGGAAAATTCAGGGATCTCTTGATACCAAGCCAAAGTTTTAGCCAAAACTGCCAGAAGAATTGTTCGGGATGCAAAGAAAAACCCACAGGTAACTTCAGGAGAAATACAGGCTGCTCTGGAAAAAGACGGTGTGGTTGTTTCAAGGAGCACAATACGACAATACTTGAACACAAATGAGCTGCATGGTTGAGTTGCCAGAAAGAAGCCTTTACTGCGCCAATGCCACAAAAAAGCCTGGTTACAATATGCCCGACAACACCTTGACACGCCTCACAGCTTCTGGCACACTGTAATTTGGAGTGACGTGACCAAAATAGAGCTTTATGGTCACAACCATAAGCGCTATGTTTGGAGAGGGGTCAACAAGGCCTATAGCAAACAGAATACCATCCCCACTGTGAAGCATGGTGGTGGCTCACTGATGTTTTGGGGGTGCGTGAGCTTTAAAGGCACGGGGAATCTTATGAAAATTGATGGTAAGATGAATGCAGCATGTTATCAGAAAATATTGGCAGACAATTTGAAGCTGGCATGGGACGCTCTTGGACTTTCCAGCACGACAATGACCCTGAGCACAAGTCCAAGTTGACCCCCCAGTGGTTACAGCAGAAAAAGGTGAAGGTTCTGAAGTGGCCATCACAGTCTCCTGACCTTAATATCATCAAGCCACTCTGGGGAAATCTCAAACGTGCGCTTCATGCAAGACGACCAAAGACTTTGCATGAAGGAGGCATTTTGCCAAGACGAATGGGCAGCTATCCCACCTGCAAGAATTCGGGGCCTCATAGACAACTATTACAAAAGACTGCACGCTGTCATTGATGCTAAAGGGGACAATACACAATATTAAGAACTAAGGGTTTGCAGACTTTTAAACGGGGGTCAGTTCATTTTTTTCTTTGTTGCCATGTTTTGTTTTATGATTGTGCCATTCTGTTATGACCTACAGTTGAATGTGAATCCCCTAAGAAATAAAAGATGTGTTTTGCCTGCTCACTCATGTTTTCTTTACAAACAGTACATATATTACCAATTGTCCAAGGGTATGCAAACTTTTGAGCACAACTGTACCTAATGCATTTTATTTGCCATTCAGTGAAGACTTTTGTAACGATAAGTATTTGGTTGTAATATTACAATTTGTAGGATTTTAGTAGGTTTTATGTCACATCAAACCCACAAATTCTAGTACTGAAAGCTGAGTTACACCAGACTTACACAGTCATACACTCAGTGGTGAATTTATTATGTACACACCGCTATGCCTAAAAATGTATTGCTCCCACAGACAGTGTCACTTGGTCTTGCTATATATATATATGCCTTGCTATATAAAGCAGGTGGCTATACTTTTTAGACAATCAGTTGCCGTTTGATTTAATGTTAGAAGGGGTTAAACAACTAACCCAAGCAACTTTGAGCATGGTATGTCAAACCCAGGCATGCCGTTTCCAGTCCTGGGCTTTAACACACAACACAGTCTATCTAGGATTTAAGGAAAATGGTTAAATGAAACAATGTCCAGTTAGTGCCAATCCTTTGGGTAAAAACATTGTTGATGAGAGTTTGATGGAGAATGGCAACAATCTTGCAGGTTAACAGGTGGGGCCACAAACAGACAGTTAATGGTGCTGTACCACAGTGGTGCGCAGGACGACATCTGGAAATGCATAGCTAGCTGGTCCTGTTAATGGATGAGCTATTGTAGCAGATGACCACACAGGTTCTATCAGAATCACCAACATAATTCAGGAGTGGAGAAAAAAATGACAATCGGTTCGGTATACTTGGGTGGCCTGGGCAGTCCCCTGGACTCACACCAATACTGATGGAAGGTTCTGTTCACAACATGAATGTACTGCCGTACTCAGTTTTTTTAGAGAGTACAGCTGTCCAAGCCAGGACTAGATTGGTGTACCTAATAAATTGGCCATTGAGTGTATGTTGCTCGGTATGTAATGATTGTCTGTATCACAATCTTAAATGTGTATCCAACAACTACAGCTGGAAATTTGCTGTCACTTTTACTGAAAATGTTGTGTAACGTTCCTGTAAAACAAACAATAAACTTAACGTGTACAGGGTTGTACAACTCCAAGAACTCCAAGAACAAAAATTCATTCTAGAATCTCAGGTGGAATCTGGTGGGAACACCTTTGCTGACAGCTCCAGGCCCACTCACCCACTGTTCCGTAAATGCTCCAATGGCAGGTGGTAGACTGTAAAGATCAATCATGACCAACAAATGTCTAACACCTGAACTGTTCCTTTCCCCGTGCTGTGTCTCGCAGAAACAACAAGTCCATGGTCACCACTTCATACTAAACAAAAACTGTAAATGTGTAAATTAATTCTATATTAATGTATATTATCTTCTCACCTCTCATATTCTATTGCCTTATATGCTCACCACCCACTGCACTGCATGTCTAAACTTTGCATAGATTTGATGTATTCTGTCCCTATATGTTGTCTAACACTAGCAGCACCATAACACCAAGTAGTTATGAATACATAATAAACAAAGGTGATGCTGATTCCGATGCTGAACAAACAGGAAATAAGGGCAAATGTTGCAACCCCAAATGTGGGTCACCATTTCTGGACTTCATGCACGTGCATTACACATAAAAAATAGAAAATGGCTGACAAAATACCTCATAAACATAATCCAATATTTCCAAGAATGTCAGAATACTGGCTCCAATGAACAAACCCATCTGGCCTCCAATGTCACCTGAAAGGAAACACATGCAGTGGATATAAAAAGTCTACACACCCCTGTTAAAATGCCAGGTTTTTGTGATGTAAAAGAATGAAACAAAGATAAATCATGTCAGAACTTTTTCCACTTTTAATGTGGCCTATAATGTTAACAATTCAATTGAAAAACAAACTGAAATCTTCGAGGGGGAAAAATGAAAAATAAAAAGCTAACAATAACCTGGTTGCATAAGTGTGCACACCCTCTTATAACTAGGGATGTGGCTATGTTCAGAATTAACCAATCACATTCAAACTCATGTTAAATAGAAGTCATTACACACCTGCCATCATTTAAGTGACTCTGATTGATCACAAATAAAGTTCAGCTGTTCTAGTATGATTTTCCTGACATTTTCTTAGTTGCATCTCAGAGCAAAAGCCATGGTCCGCAGAGAGCTTCCAAAGCATCAGAGGGATCTCATTGTTGAAAGATATCAGTCAGGAGAAGGGTACAAAAGAATTTCCAAAGCATTAGCTATACCATGGAACACAGTGAAGACAGTCATCATCAAGCGGAGAAAATATGGCACAACAGAGACATTACCAAGAACTGGACGTCCCTCCAAAATTAATAAAAGACAAGAAGAAAACTGGTCAGGGAGGCTTCCAAGAGGCCTACAGCAACATTAAAGGAACTGCAGGTATTTCTGGCAAGTACTGGCTGTGTGCTACATGTGACAACAATCTCCCATATTCTTCATATGAATGGGCTATGGGGTAGGGTGGCAAGACGGAAGCCTTTTCTTACAAAGAAAAACATCCAAGCCCGGCTGAAGTTTGCAAAAACAAACATCAAGTCCCCCAAAAGCATGTGGGAAAATGTGTTATGGTCTGATGAAACC
>JACXGI010006744.1:7672-20465 GCA_016801175.1 Esox masquinongy
GTATCTCTGTGACTTCCCCATTCATAGAGCCAATACATAACCCAATGAAGGTATCTCTGTGACTTCCCCATTCATACTATCCACCCCTTCCTCAGACACTGTCTGGGCCTAGGGCTTTACACAAGCTTCCCCATACCTGGGTCCCAAATGGCACCCAGGGCCCGTTGGGCTCAGTTCAGTATTAATCCACTACACTGTATAGGGAACATGGTTTAATTTGGAACTCAGCGCATGCCTCAGTGGCCACCAACGTCACATATTACCCCAAAAGAACCACATACTAAACTACTATAGAACGTCCCCATGGGCCAAAAAGACTTGATATTTAACACAGAAAGCCTAACCAGGCTAGTTAGACTATATTTTTTCAAGTCAGCAGTTCAGATAAATTATAACCACAATAAAACATTGAAAATTGCTGTTGTTTTCTCAGTGCAACATCCCAGTAACTGTTGTCGTCAATACTGAGTAAAATTACCACAGCTATCTGCATGTTTTCCATCAAAAACATCATAATAAATGAAGACTTAACCAGGTCTACACTGACTGAAAGAGTGCTGTCTTACACTTCGATTTTTTTCCACTTGCCATATTGATCTAAGATCAAAGTCAACTAGGCCTGCTCAGCATTTTTGTACATGCTACAGAGCATGACAGGATGTCAACTGCTTAATTGTATCATGCACTACACCTGTAAGAAACATCTGTATTCATTATGTTCCTCCACTCATTTATTCAGATTTTTCTGTTTTTAGGCATATTACTTGTGTGCTTGAGCACACGTAGAACAACATCTGAACACTTGCACAAATTGCAGACTCAAGGTCATTGATGCAGGAAACAGCCAGTTGAAACAGTGTTGCATTAGGCTTTTGCAGGCTTGCTATAACAAGAGCTGAAGCCAGACAGAGAGATGTAGACAGGCTGAGGGGACAGACTCGTAATCCTGATAGTACCTGTTCTGAACCAACTGCTATGGGTAACAATGTAGTTGATAGGGGATATTTATTTCCATCAGCATATTTTCCATGAAGTTGGCAGTTTTATTTACTCCAACATTAACGTGATTGGTGGACTCAGTGGAAAGGGAGGGGTTTTAAGTCCCAACTCTGAAGTCGATTTAAGTTTAGATGTAATAAGATTACTGTTAGGTAAATAAGGGTAGGGGTAAATGTTAGGTTTTATTAGGGATAAGCATTAAACGTGCTCAAATAGTCTTTCAAGGGCATTCATCCCATTTGAAATGTAATCTCATCGTCTTCGTTGGGTTAGACATGTCCTCCAGGGATGTGTTTAACCTTCATACCTTCAGAGTCAAACACAACTTTAAGAATTGCCGCCTTATCGTGTTAGTTATCAGTCACCTCTAGACACAAGTTATGTCATCAATATCTTTGACCTGCGAGCTGCCTAGCCAGAGGGAAAACAAATGTCAGTCATAAGATGTTATATGACCGAGTTAAATTCCATTGCCTTTGGTTTATAGGTTACCTTTTAGACAGCTTGCAAATGAGACTGCAAACACTGGTTCTAGTTTCTTATCAAGATATCAACAACTCTAAAGGTCATTTTTCCACCTGTTAATATTTTTAAACTTTATTATTATTGTTAGAAGGCTCAAAGACAAGGTTACCACGGGACAGTGAGAAATTAATGCATGGTTTTGGGTGTGGAGTTTATTATCTGGATTAATGCTGGAATTCAGATCTTCCCTCTTCCTCCATAGTCTTTATTTCATGAAATTCAGAACTACTACAGTCAGAAGGACTGCAAATTCCAACAGAATCCCGTGCATATATTAACAACAGACATATTTTCCTGACAGTTTTCCTAGGCTGCAAAGCGTGTGCCGTTCCTTTAGTGTTGAAATACAGAACATGGCTGTTACACAGTGCACCTTGTGCTGGGGACAATAAAAGGCCACTGTAAAATGTACAGTAATGTCACAACACAATGCCAAATGTTTTGAGAGAACATATAGCTCGGGAAAAAATTAAGAGACCACTCTTAATTTTTCTTGAATCAGCATCTCTACAGTACATGTATGGCAGCCGTTCCATTCCAGTGTCTGTTAAATTCCAAAACAGGCACACCTCATTTTACTTAATGAGGTACTGATTTGGTGATTACCTGAACCAAATCTAATTTAACGAGGAAAAGTATAAAAACCACTGCTGTGGTCATCACTATCCTATTGCAATAGGACCAGCTGGATGGCAAAAACAGTGCAAGTAGTACCTCAAAGGTAATTTGAATAAAAAAAAAAAACTCTTCAGCATGACAAAAGAGTTGGAAAGAAAAACTTTGAGTGAGGAAAAGAAGGGTTCAATTCTGGCTTTACTGGCAGAGGAATACAGTGAGTACAATACAGTTGCTTCCATCCTGAAAATTTCAAAGACGGCGGTTCATAAGAACAAGGTCAAGCAACAGACATTGGAGACAACAAAGCTACAGACTGGCAGAGGGCGAAAACGACTGTTCACTGACCGAGATGACCGTCAACTCATTCGAATGTCACTCAACAACCGTAGGATGACATCAAGTGACCTACAAAAAGAATGCCAAACAGCAGCTGGAGTGAAGTGCACGGCGAGGACGGTTCAAAACAGGCTCCTAGGGGCAGGGCTGCAGTTGTGCAAAGCTAGAAAAAAAGCCCTTCATCAATGAGATGCAAAGAAGAGCCAGGCTGAAGTTTGCAAAAGACCATAAGGATTGGACCATAGAGGAATGGAGTAAGGTCATCTTCTCTGACGAATCAAATTTACAGCTTTGCCCAACACCTGGTCATCTAATGGTTAGACAGAGACCTGGAGAGGCCTACATGCCACAGTGTCTCGCACCCACTGTGAAATTTGGTGGAGGATCGGTGATGATCTGGGGATGCTTCAGCAAGGCTGGAATCGGGCAGATTTGTCTTTGCGCATGAATTAAGCCAAGTACAAGGTTATCCTGGAAGAACACCTGCTACCTTCTGCTCTGATAATGTTCCCCAACTCTGAGAATTGTTTTTTCCAGCAGGACAATGCTCCATGCCACACAGCCAGGTCAATCAAGGTGTGGAAGGAGGACCACCAGATCAAGACCCTGTCATGACCAGCCCAATCTCCAGACCTGAACCCCATTGAAAACCTCTGGAATTTGATCAAGAGGAAGATGGATGGTCACAAGCCATCAAACAAAGCCGAGCTTCTTGAATTTTCTTCCTAAGTTAAAAAATTAGTATTTTGTTGTTGAAAAATAAATGTGAATTTGTTTTCTTTGCATTATTTGAGGTCTGAAAACAATGTATCTTTTTTTGGTTATTTTGACCAGTTGTT
Organism: Esox masquinongy; assembly: GCA_016801175.1. NCBI lineage: Eukaryota > Metazoa > Chordata > Actinopteri > Esociformes > Esocidae > Esox > Esox masquinongy. The sequence goes on from JACXGI010006744.1 coordinate 10,990, forward strand.
GTTTTCTACAAATAAATACTCTAAATGAGAATATTTTTATTTGGAATTTGTGAGTAATGTTGTCAGTAGTTTATAGAATAAAATAAAACTGTTCATTTTACTCAAACACATACCTATGAGTAGTAAAACCAGAGAAACTGATCATTTTGCAGTGGTCTCTTAATTTTTTCCAGAGCTGTATATCTGGGATGTCTGCTCCAAGAATGTCTGCCAGAGCAGTTTCCAGATAATTTAATGTTAATTTCTCTACCATAAGCGAGTTCCATGATCATTTTAGGAAACTGTGTAGTACATACATCCAGCCTCACAGCCCTAGAAAATGTCTTACTGTGGTAGCCTATGACCTCCATCTGTTTTTTTTCACCTACTGGATCATCTGAGAACAGCCACTAAGACAACTGATAAGGAAGTGGGTTTGCACTAAAGAATTTCTGCACAAACTGTCAGAAACCCTCTCAGATGTTTCTGGGTGCTTGGAGATTCTAGACCTGACTGTTTAGTTAAGTTTGGTGTCGCAACTAACTTAAGTGGGTTAATGCTAAACTTCACTGACCACTGAAGTGTGCTCTTCCCAGATGGATGCTGGTTTCAAATCTGTCAGGCATTAACTCAACCAAAATTGTTGTATTTGTTGCATGTTGCGTTTATACTTTGTTTCAGTGTAGATGTTCATACACTTGAGTGTCTGCTTTAGCTGTTATTCTCATCAGTGCCTGAATTAGGTTTGGTTGGTTTGAACCTGCTTTTGGATATACAGTGAGTTTTGACAGTATGTGAACCCTAAAGGGGTGGTCATTATTTTTTGTAGAAAATGTTTAAATAAACTCAGACCTTAACTAAACCCTAATTCGTAATAAAGACATTCCAGATAAAGGACACATACACAAAAAATATATTTTTATTCTTTATTTAGGAGGGGTTCACAAAAACCCAGACTTCATGTGTTTTTGAACCCCTTCTTTCAATAGCTTGTGAGTTCTCTATTAAGAGTGATGATTATTAGCAGTCTCTGACTTCTTTTGGCCCACTCCTCCTTACAGAACCTGGCCAGTTGAGTGGGGTTTGAGGGTGTCTGGCATGTACTGCTTAAGATCTTGCCACAGCATCGCAATTGGATTAAGTTCAGGGCTTTGACTTGTCCAATCCAAAACACAAATCTTCTTTCTCCAGAGCTATTTGTCGGTAGATTTGCTACCGACATTGTCTTGTTGGAAGACCCAGTTCCGACCCAGCTTTAGTTCCTTGACTGATGGCCTGATATTCTGTTCAAGAATCTTTTGTTATACCTTAAAAATCATGGTTCCCTTAATGAAGTGCAGTTGACCATTTCCAGAGGAGGAAAAGCAGCTGCAGATGTTGACATTTTTACCAGCATGCTTGAATGTTGGGATACATGTTTTTGGGTGGTAGGCAGTGTTGGGTTTTTGACAAACAGCAGTTTTGATTGTGACTCAAAATGACAGGTTTATACTGTTTTGTACTGTTACAATTGTAACGCTGGTTCTTTTTGGACAGCTTCCTCTCAAACTTCCTCTCATGAATGCCATTTAGATTCACTGTTCTTATATTTGAAGCATGCACAGTAACCTGAGATGCAGCATGGTAAGTCAGCAAATGTCCTGATGTTTGGGTTGGTATTTACCTGATTTATCATTTTTGTGCCTCTTGGGGATATTTTGGAAGGGTCCCCCCTTCTAGGCTGAGTTGTTAAATTCTCACCATTTGTAAATGATTTGCATCACAGTGGACTGACGGAGCATAAATCATTTTGAGATGGTTGTATAGTCTTCTCCAGACTGATGTGCTTTTACTACCCTCTTCCAGAAATCCTGAGATCTCTTTTCCACTCAGCATGGTGTGTTTTGCATTCACTTGTGTTTTGCATTCACTTGTTTGAGTAACACCAAACTGACCAGGTTTGTTGTATCTATTTATCAGAGTCCCGTCCAAATCCTACAGATCCCTTTTTTGATTGGTTCATTTGGTACACAATTATTGACCCACATGATTCTTCTGTCCTACTTGTTTTACCCAATTTAAATTCAGTTCATTTTGTTCCAGTATAATTTGTGTATAATTTTGTTTCTACTTCACAAATGACTTCCTCTAAACCAACATACAGAATTGGTAACTATAAAACTGTTATGTCAGATAAAAACTAATAAAGATTTCATGGTGAGAACTGTATCGCCAATAATATCTCAGTATATTTTCTGTTTATTGATATTGTCTGATAAACAGTCTATAGAACGCTTATTGTCTATAGACATGTTGTTAGATGAAGTGTAAATCATCTTCCATTTGGAGTCTGACATTAAGATTGATAATAGCAAAAATACACAGGCTTTGCTTATTAATGTTCACAGAGCGATAACTCTAAAATGTTTGTGCTCTAGTACTGTACATGGGTTTATAATACTTTTTGGATACAGACAAAGATTTCAGGTGGAAAAATGTCTTAAATGAACAAAGAAGAGCAACAACCCTGATTGTTTTAAAACCAATATACAGTGTAACAATATACAGTGTAACACTGTTTGACAAATTGATGTCCCTACAAATTCCATAAGAGGGAAAGGGAGGGGAAAAGAACACAGCTCCTATCCCTGTCTTTACATATCCCTGAGAGAAAAATATAGGAAGAGTGGACTCACATCTAATGTGGCAGCCCAGTGCAATGTCCGAGTAGCTTAGAAAGGAAGTTAGTAATCGCTCAATACCGAAACTTGCTATCTATGATTACATAAACACAGAAGAGATAGAGGGGATGGAGGAAGGGATGTAGCGAGGGGGAGATAGAGACTGAGGGACTGACTGTTCAGGAAATTCCTCTCTTTTCTTCTTAAGTAACATTCCAATGAAAGAGGAAGGAATAACTTACTAGCAACAAGCATCCTTCGTGTCACTAATGAGAGACAGCATAGGCCTTGTACTGAATGCATGTGGATGGATTCCATTTATCTTGCAGTCAAATTAATCTACTGTAAACACTTGATTTGCACATTTACACTGCACTTTAGCCCTGAGTTAAGGACAGTGTGAAAAGGCCTAGTTGGACGCATTGAGATTTTGTTACACAAACAAACGGATATGGATAAATAAATATTCATGTCACCTTATGGAGAACAGCAATGAAGAATTTTCCTTTCATTTCATAGGGAGAGAGATATTCTGGCCTCTTCCCTCTGTTTTGTCCTTCATTGTCCAACCTGTGTGTGTTTTGGACCAGTTCTGTGTTTTTGTGTCTTTTGGTTCTGATTGTGCATGTGTGTGTTCACAGGGAGATGCTGTGCGTTGGGGTGACCCAGTTGGCAGAGCTGAATGTCAGTCTAGAACGCTGCGCCGAGGTCACTTCCCGGCAGGTTGCACACAGCACTTGGCCCTGACTAGACCAGGAAGTTTGGACCAAAAAAAACAACTAGAGGTCTCACATCATATCACAACTCGACAACTTTACTTGAAGCCACTGTTATGTCATATGGAACATACCTGTATACAATATTTCAATGAGGACTTTTTCATAAAATTGTTTCTGGATGTTGGTATGTTGTTTTTGTTTGAATCAAGGGCATTGAAGTGAGCAGACAGATGCACATATAATGCTTCTTCCAGTGCTTTTAACAATAGCCATTTTATGCCACTAGAAACCTCCCCTCCCCAGCCGGGAGCCAAATGTTTTTTTTATGACAATGATTTTACCAGTTAAATGTTCTTAGACATCTTTTTCACAGCAACAACCAGAGAGCAATTAGGTTTAGCTGTCTTTCTCAGGGAGAGAACAACATGATTTTTAACATTGTCTTGGGGTTTAGAACCAGCAACCTTGTGTTTACTGGCTCAGCGCTCTTGACAGGTTATGCTGTCTGTTATGATGTCATGGCTCCTCAGTGGACTTACGATATCAGTCTCAGGTCCTAAACTGCTACAGAAAGTATTTAACACAGCTGGTTGGAAGCTGGATGTAAGGGCCGGTAGGCTATTGTCTTTTGTATTACTATACTTACAAATATGCAACTCATTTTACTGTGTTTGTTGGTTTGGGGTGTTGTTGTTCATACCTTTTTCTACACAAGGAGTCTTGATCTGAACACCTTGGAGGACTCTGCAAAAACAGCAGAATATTCTTCATCTAGCAATTAATTTTACCTTCTTTGTAAATAGTTTAATTAAAGCATTATATATTTTAGTTTGAACAAAATGTTTTCTTATGACTGTTTGATTTGACTGCTATTGTTGCATCATTTTTGTCATGTCTCATAGGGTCTACGGCAGAACATTGTGTTAGGTGGGGAGTAATTAGTGTAGAATATTTTTGATGCCAAACTTACCACTGGTGTGCATAAGCAAAGAGCTATAATGTTGTTATCCAATAAATGTAAGTGCCTTGAGTTTGCTAAAAGACATTCGCAATTGAATTACAAAATTTGATTAGATGATGTAAAAATATAACTATTTGGCCATGCATGACAAGGGTGGGACTGGAGAGAAATAAGGCTGAAAACAACTTTAAGGTTGAAAAGAATCTCAATACCTAATGTAAAATATGGTGGTGCCTATCTATGGTGGTGTTCTGAGGAAATGGATTTCCACTGGTCCTCTGCCCTTATTTAACGTCAAAAGGATCATGAACTGTACCGAGATATTTTAACTGATACTCGCATGTCGCTCTTCCATCAAGCAAATAATCCCCAAGTACACAGAAATCCACAAAAAATTACTGATATTTTCCCAATATACAATGAAGTCCATAAGTATTTGGACAGTGACACTAATTTTGATTTGCTCTGTATTCGGCACACTGCATTTTAAATTAGAAATTTACAATGACTTTTACAGTGCAGATTGTCAGCTTTAATTGGAGGGTATTTACACCCTTAAACCATTCTGGGCCAAAAAGAGGCAAGTTAAGGACTGACCAAATCAATCATCTGACCTGAATCCAATTACGCATTAATTTCACTTGAAGACAAGTCTAAAGGCAAGTGTGTCAAAACAAACAGAAATGGAAGTTGGCTGAAATACAGGCCTGGCAGAACATCTCCAGGGGAGATAACCAACATCTGGTTATGTCCATGGGTCATAGACTTCAGAATCACCAATTGCAAAGGATTTGCTAACAAGTACTAAATATGAAAACTGAGATTGGACAAATTAACAATTACTTTTGGTCCTCTAAAATGGGGGTACTATGTATGAGGACTGTAATTCCTACAGTCAGGAGGTTTTAGTGATAATTACCAGGTAGTTAAAAAAAAAAGGTGCTCACAGAGGTTAGATAGCCAATGTCTCACCAACTTAGACCCGAACAGGAACAGAAAAATACCATTTAGGTTGTCTGGACCCAGCTGAGACAGGCCGAGTAGCTTCCTGCAGAGACCAAGCCGCTAATCACCTGCCAGGGGTTTCTGCTGGTGCAGAGGGAGGGGAATAGGCTATCTGGGGACTGTAATTGTGTCCGGCGGGGATTAAGCTGTGCCTTCTAACGTTCAATTAGTTGTAAGGTTATAGAACATAAGTCTAAGCAGATCAGGATAGAAATATTTCATCAAGCTATAAGGTAATATTTTACGAACCAGTCAAATCTGACTTTTAGTTAAGTATTAATTCAACAGACTAGAAAATACAAATCGGGTTGAAATGGTTTATTAAGAAATATCAAGTTGTTACAAATGTGATACAGCGCTTTCTACTTTCCTCTACTTTTTTCTCTCCAGAAATTCTAAGCCAAATGTTTGAACCATTTTTAAAACAACACAAGGAAAAGAAAACAGCTTCTCTTTAATAGTGAATTAGTCAAAATGCAGTAACAAAAGATTTGGTTAGCAGAACAAGCATAGACGCTTGGTTGGTTGTGTGTGTGTGAGAGATGTAATTACTAAACTGGCACTCAAATTTGACAGTTGTCATGTGCGTCTGCCACATCATCTATTGATAAATCAGCAGTGTATAAAAATATAAAAGGCCATCATTAAAGATTCATCAAGCAATCCAGCTTTAGTTTAAAATGATACAAAAGCCCCACAATTGAAGTTACTCTCTGAATACGGCTTCAAACTGCAGATTTTAAAATGTGAGCTAAAATGACAATTCAAATGAAATGATATAACTTTCTAAATCAAGTCAACCTAACATTTTTCCAGCATCTTCACCTATCCTGTCCAGATCAGTAGGTCAAAGGTCTTGAACTGACCAAAATAGAAGTGTCATCACTGACAACCCTCAACAACACACAAACCTTTCAAAAAGAAATTTCAAAAAACATTGTTTGCACTAAATGTATTAAATGTTGGCATTCTTAAGACAGAAAATAAAGGGAAAAAACTATAGCACAAATGATTGTATGCAATATGCAAAGGCTTAATGTTGCTTTTGGCAACCCTCCCCACCATACACAAATAATCCAGTCTTCACTGAAGACCCCCGGCCAACCACAAACCCCCCCGCCCCCCACCCGCCCCCTTGCTAAACATCACCAAACACGATTACATCACTAAGCCTGTTAGTTTGAGAAAGTAACTCATGTAACGCCACCTCCTTGACCTTTAACCCCTGACCCCTCAGGCGGAGAAGCAGAGGGCCTTGGCACAGTCGCTCCACTCGTCCGTCTCGGGGCGGTACACCTCGAGGGTGTTCAGGAAATTGTTTCCGTCAAAGCCTCCCACGGCGCAGATGACGTCACCAAGCACGGCCACGCCTGCATTGCTGCGAGCCACCGTCATGCTGCCCAGCATTCTCCACTCGTTACGGGACGGGTCGTACGCCTCGACGCAACGCAGTGCGTGGGAGCCGTCGAATCCGCCAACCACAAAAAGCTTCCCTAGAGGTGTGGCGGAGAGAAGAGTCAGCCCAGGCAGCCAGGTTCTCTCCAACACCAGCCGTGACTGATCTCATAACTTTTTGCCCAGCTAATCACTACAATCAGGTGTGATAGATCAGGTTAGAGAAAACCTACAGGGCAATAGGTCTCCATGAACCGTGTTAGGCAGCACAGATCTAATACAACATTAGCATATTTCTGCAACCTTCCAAGGTTGCAACCGCTGCCAACTGCCTCTCTGACCTGGAGAATCAGTTACCTAGAGCAGTGGTTCCCAGCCTTTTCCAGTTACTGTACCACCGACAGAATTTTGTTCGGCTTGGAGCAGCCCTGAAGTACCTCTGATGTTAATTTCACTAGTAAGCCTATGGTGTCATAAGTGTTTTCAAGTACCCCCTGTGGAGAGGCCAAGTACCCCCAGGTGTCCTAGTACCTCTAGTTGGGAACCACTGACCTAGAGCCCATTCCAGTTTAGAGTAGACAAAAAGAACGTCACGCTCCGATATTGTGTAGTGCCTTACCATCGTAGACCGCCACCCCGGCTCCCCTGCGGGCCACATTCATGGGGCCAATAAGCGTCCAGGTGTTGTTGGCAGGATTGTAGCGTTCTACCGTGTTCAGGCAGTTCCACGACTCGGCACCTCCGATGGCGTACATGAAGCCGTCCAACTCACACACTGCAGCCTGGTGCCTCCCTGTGACAAGGGAAAAAATAAAATAAAAAGACTGACTCAAAACCATTCCAGGTTCTTCACTTGGTGAATGTGCAATGTAGATTGTAAACAGTTCAGCCTGGTAGCATGTGAAACTTTTTGTTTAAAGCGTAGTGTGTTGTGCCGTGTCGGTACGTACGGATGTTCAGGGGGGCGCAGTTGTTCCAGGTCTTGGTCACAGGGTCAAAAGAGTCACAGTTCTTCAGTCCTTTCTGCCCGCAGGGGTCCGACCCTCCCACCACGAAGAGCTTGTTGTCCAGCGCACAGACGCCCGCATTGCAACGATTGGTCCGGAGCTCTGGCACCTGAGCCCACGTGTCGGTGTGCGGATCGTACGTCTCCCCGCAGCTCAGCTCGTCCGACTGGCCGTTGGAGCCGCCCATCACGTACAGCTGACCCTAGGCGCGACGGGAAAAGACACAGGGGGGGTTTAAGTCAGGCGTCTGCTCCCGACGGTTGTGTCGGACAGCCGCTAGCTAATCGTTCGAGCGGGGTGACAGGTCAGGGAGCGTGTCCTACCATGAGCACGGCCATCTGGAAGCGAGCCCTGGGAGTCCGCATGGGGGCGGTAAAGGTCCAGCGGTGGTCTTTGGGGTCGTAGCACTCCACGGTCCTCAGGCACTCCTCGCGGTTATAACCACCTGGAGAGGACGGAAACGGGGTACATAGCAAGATCAGACAAAAGAGACCTGCGACCGAGGAGGGCACCAGTCTCGTCAACGACGTAAAAGGTTAAAAGGGTAGCGGAGGTGCCGTACCCGCAGCGACGAGCCTGCCGTGCAGCGCGGCCGTGCCCAGGCCGGAGCGGGCGTAGTGCATGGCGGTCAGCGGTTGTTCTTCCGACTCCTCAGGCTGGGCCTCGAAGCTCAGGCTCTTCATCAGGCAGGGGGTGGCGGACGGGGAACCCAGGGGGGAGCCGCGACTGTGCAGGAAGATCACGCACAGCAGGCCATCCAGCACGGCCAGGCACAGGTATGTGTTGTCTGGGGACGAGGAGCAGAGGGGAAAGGCCTGAGCAAAGGGGATGGGAGTAACCGAAGGAAAAAAAAACTGACTGTTTATCTTCGTCCCGTCCTCGAGAACGGTTCGAATGTCATCCTTCGACGTGCGTGCACTTACTTGTGGTCTTCTCGGAAGCGATGTACTTCCACTCTCTCCTGCAGGATTTCGGCGTGTTGGAGGGGGAGGGCGAGGTGCTGCCGGAGGAACTCGTGCTCTGTGGTCTCGGGGTGTTGCTGTTCTCACGAGGGGGATTCTTCTGCAAGAGCACAATGCAGCTACAGAAACCCAGCCAGAGGCCAAAGCCACATCATCCCTTACCACTACACCAGCTGGCTGCAGAACGCACACTCTTCAGCCTGGCTCAGTCGGATTAAAGCCCCACCCTCCGAAACGGTTCAAACCAGACCCAAACCCATTCTAAACCACCGGCACAAGCTAAGACAGCAGAAATTACTATACGGAAACACAAAAGCCTCTACACACTCTGACAAAACACACACACACACACAAAAGTCCAGGCCGAAGCGGATGATGGGAGGATCAGCTGAACGTGAAACACACAGCCTAGGCAAAGCAGGTCTGTATCCTCCCCGGGTTTCATGCCGTTATTGGCTGTGCCCTGGGTCACCAGGCCAGGTAAGGTGGTTAGAGGCCGGGGTCTGGGCAAGCCACACCCAGGTAGGTCCAGACAGGGTCGGTTGTGTACCTGAACAAACTGGTTGTGGTCCTCCTCTGCACTAACACCGAACACCCCATGACCCTCAATGACGAGGGCACCGTCCAGCAGCTTGTGGTCAGCTGAGTAGTACAGCGTTTGCACCTGCAAGACACACAGCGACACAAAACCCATGTGGCAGGCTGTCTCCATGGCAACACGGCGCATAGCAGCACGCCGGGCCGACAACACGAAGGAGAGAGGGAGGCAGCTGAGCGTGGACGGGTTC